>CM044016.1:25674027-25744027 GCA_024085815.1 Flaveria linearis | reverse complement strand
ACATTCATATGGATTGATGAACAATACCCCGAACATTGTGCATGAAGCTGATATTGGACCTGTGGTAATTAAACCACGAACATTGTGCACGAAGCTGATCCAGTCACCTAGGGCATACTAAAGGGCCTTGTCAATCTTAGTGATTGACCCTGTGTGCATCCTTTAGGGTAGCTAACCCGCATCACAGTTGAGCTAACGACAATATGGTCGTGCACCTCCTTTCATTTGCTTGCAAGCCATTCTTTCATTCATTACGTTTTACTTTTCATTATTGTTATCGTTCATTTCATTACGTTATTCTTTACGTTTTTTCGTTCGTTTGTCATACAACGTAAAGTAATAAAATATATATAACGCATTTATAATATAATATAAATACGTTTAATCATTATTAAAAGATAACACATTATACATACCGTACATCATTCATACATTCCATAACCCTAAAACATCCCGTAATCATGCTTAAAATGGGTAATCATTACCCATAAGTCAAATTTCGTCAAACCCTAGACTTTCTACTTCTTCCTGAAATTTCAGAAAATATTCTAAGTGTTTAGATGCAAGGGCACTATTTGGGCGTTTCTGCCCTGTTCAAGCGTTTTGCTACTAGGCAGACGTCTGAACCTACACTTGGTCAATTTTTACTTAGACGCATGGCCCTATTTAGGCGCATGGGCACTATTCAGGCGTTTGGGCTTAACATTTAGTCATTCAGGGACATTTTCCAGACGGTTGGGCACTACTCAAGCGCATGGGCCTGACTTAGACGCATGGGCACTTAGGCGGTTGGGCACTGTTTAGACGGTTGGGTTTTTGGGCGGTTAGGAACACTTAGTAAATTAAACCGTTAGACGCATGGGTTACTGTTTAGACGTTTGAACATCTTAGTTTTACTAATCAACTTATTTTCAGTCCCTAATCCAAATCAAACATGTTCTAAGCTTAGTTCTTACATTCTAAGCAACAAATTACATTCTTAATCATAACCATAACATCATTTACACCCAAAACATACACCCACCCACATACACATTTACACACACATACGGGTAGAAACTCATTTTTATAAAAACATGCACACATGCATTTTCCAGCCCCAAATTTATTCAAAACATGATAAAAAGGGGGTTCTAGAACTCACCTTAGCTGCTTTCGGGTTTGAACCCTTCTCTTGAGCTTTCTCAGTCGTGTTTAACACCTAAAACCCACACACATACACCACCCGAACATACAATTACACCTTTCAGCATATGACCCAGACTAGAACTATTTATAAAATCACAAAACCAAGAATTCGTACCAAAAACTTTGAATTCTCCTTCTTCTTCTATAACTTCCGAGAGTTTTCTGCTATCTCTCTCTCTCTCTCTCTCTCTCTCTCTAGAACAAATTGGGAAAAGTGTGCAGGCAAGAGTGGGCGGCCATGCCCACTTTTGTACCAACATTTTGATATTTTGTCATTTTGACACTTTTAACCCTTCAACTTGGGTTTTATAGCTTTTCATTCTTTTCCTTTACCTTTATTCATTCCTTCATAACTTTAAAAATAACCGGGTGTTACAAGGCCACCCCCTTATTTAGGTTTCGTTCCTGAAACCTGTTATTCCTCAAACAGATGAGGGTAATGCTGCCCCATCTCTTCTTCAGTCTCCCACGTAGACTCGGATCCCTTCCTGTGCTTCCACTGTACACGCACAAGAGGAACCACTTTATTCCTTAACCTTTTCTCTTTACGATCAATGATCGCCACTGGTTGTTCCACATAATGGAGTCGTTCATCTACTTCATTATCTTCTAGTGGTATAACCATATCCTCATCTGCTAAACACTTCCGCAGATGAGATACATGGAATGTCGGGTGAATTCCACTTAGCTCATCTGGTTGTTCCAACCTATAGGCCACCTCTCCTACTCGAGCAATGATTCGGAAAGGTCCTATATACCTTGGGCTCAACTTTCCCTGCTTTCTAAACCGAATGATACCCTTCCAAGGTGAGACTTTTAACATAACCCTATCACCCACCTGGAACTCAATCGCTCTATGCCGTTTATCAGCATACGACTTTTGCCTATCTTTGGCTGCCTTCATGAAGGCTTTGATCTTTTCGAGCTTTTCATTTGTAGCTTCGATCACCTTAATACTTCCCATTCTTTCTGACCAATATCACCCCAGCAAACAGGTGTTCTACATCTTCTACCATATAGCATCTCGTATGGTGGCATGCCAATGCTAGCATGATAACTGTTGTTGTACGAGAATTCTGCTAACGACAGATGGTTTCCTCGAAAATCGATCAGGCACGCTTAGAGCATGTCCTCGAGTGTCTGGATCGTCCTTTCAGACTGACCGTCCGTCTGAGGATGATAAGCCGTGCTGAGTGTAGCCTCGTTCCCATCGCATCGTGGAATTTCTTCAAAAATTTGGATGTAAACCGACTGTCACGATTAGACATAATAGACACTGGCACACCATGACGAGCTACAATCTCTTTGATAAATAGATCCGCGAGTCTCTTAGAGGAATACGTCTCTCGTATCGGTAGGGATTGAGCATTCTTTGTCAAACGATCAACTATCACCCATATAGCATCATACCCTTTCGGGGTACTTGGTAACATCGAAATAAAGTCCATGGTGATATGCTCCCACTTCCAATCGGGTATATCCAAAGGTTGGATCTTCCCGTATGGCTTCTGATGCTCCTCCTTCACTTGCAAACAAGTAAGGCATTCACTCACATACTCTGCCACATCACGCTTCATACCCGGCCACTAATAATCCTTCTTCATATCGTGGTACATCTTGGTAGCACCGGGATGAATGGAGTATCGAGTCTTATGAGCCTTGTCCATGATCTTGCCACGTAAATTCCCTTAGCGAGGAATTCACATTTGTCCGAATTGGGTTCTAGCGCCAAAAGTGTTCTCACCCAATTCCATGACTAGACCTTTCATCCTTTCAGAGTTAAGGCGATCTTCTTTCAAAGCCTCATCTTGAAACTCCTTGACCTGCATCATCACGTCAGAGGTCATAATCAACTGATAAGATTTCACCCAAATCGGCTCGGGTCTCTCCTTTCGGCTAAGGGCATCGGCCGCCACGTTGGCCTTGCCCGGATGGTAATGGATCTCACAATCATAATCTTTGATGAGCTCTAACCACCTTCTCTGTCTCATGTTGAGATCCTTCTGCTCAAAGAAGTACTTTAAGCTCTTGTTCTCAGTGAAGATGGTGCACTTCGTACCATATAAGTTGTGCCTCCAAATCTTGAATGCGAAAACCACAGCCGCTAGCTCCAAATCGTACGTAGGGTAGTTGACTTCGTGGGTCTTCAACTGTCTGGATGCGTAGGCTAGTACCCTTCCACGTTGCATTAATACGCAACCTAACCCCGAATAAGATGCATTCGAATACACCACTAAGTCTTCGCTATCTTTGGGTATTGTCAAGACAGGAGCTTGTGTTAATCGCGCCTTTGATTCCTCGAAAGCATCATCCTATCCTTGACCCCACACAAACTTTACATCCTTGCGAGTTAGTTTAGTTAAAGGTGAGGCTATTTTGGAAAAGTCTTGGATGAATCTTCGATAATATCCCACCAATCCTAAGAAACTACGGATCTCGTATGGCCTTTTAGGGGACTTCCACTGCATCACGGCCTTAACCTTTGCTGGGTCCGCCATGATTCCCTCAGCATTTACCACGTGACCATGAAATTTCACCTCACGCAACCAAAAGGCGTACTTAGAGAACTTAGCATACAACTTCTCCTTTCTCAATGTCTCCAACACTTCCCGAACATGACCGGCATGCTCTTCTTCACTCTTTGAATAAATCAGGATATCATCGATAAACATAATCACTGATTTATCCAACATCGGCCGACGCACTCGATTCATCAAGTCCATAAAAGCAGCTGGCGCGTTAGTTAAACCAAAGGACATAACGAGAAACTCGTAGTGTCCTTATCGCATGCGAAAAGCTGTTTTAGGAATATCTTGCCCCTTCACCTTCAACTGATGGTAGCCAGATTGAAGGTCTATCCTCGAGAACTAACTGGCACCCTAAAGCTGGTTAAACAAGTCATCAATCCTCGGTAATGGATATGGATTCTTCACCGCTAACTTGTTCAATTCACGGTAGTCAATAACATTCTCATACTACCGTCCTCCTTCTTCACGAATAAGACCGGAGCACCCCAAGGAGAGATACTTGGTCTAACGAAACCCTTATCAAGCAACTCCTGCAGTTGCTCCATCAACTCCTTCATCTCAGTCGGAGCCAACCGATATGGTGCCTTAGTGACAGGCTGAGCACCGGGTATCAAGTCAATTTGAAATTCAATTTCACGATCCGGTGGCACACCTGATAAGTCCTCTGGAAACACATCAGGAAAGTCACACACCACTGGTACATCGGACAATTATGGTGTTGACGTGTCTACATCCTTCACGTAGGCCAGATAGGCACTGCATCCACGCTCATGCACTTTCCCGCCACCGCCATCGAAATCACTTTCGGAATCCTCGTAACTCGATCACCGTATATCGTCACCGAACTCCCGTCAGGCACTGTCAGTTTAATCATCTTCTTACGACACATGATGTTCGTTTCATAGGTTGCTAACCAATCCGTCCCTAGTACTACATCAAATCCACCTAGGGGCATCACATGTAACTTAGCAGCAAACCTATGACCTTCTAATTCTATGACACAGTCCTCTATCACGTCAAGAACCCTAGTGGACTTACCAATAGCAGTTTCTACATCGAAGGGCTCATCAATACGTCTACTACTAACAAGCAATTTAGCATAGAAAGAAGCGGAAATAAAACTTCTACTAGCACCAAAATCAAATAACACAGAAGAAAGAGTTTCATTTACTAGAAATGTACCTGACACAACATCGGGGTCCTTCCTAGCCTCCTCCCTGGTCATCATGTATGCTCTTGCGCTTGCCCCTTACCACTCAGTCCCGGTTTTCTTCCCTGCTCCGGAACTCTCTGCCCTCGGCTTCTTGCACTCCCTGCTCATGTGGCCTACTTCACCACAGTTGAAGCACCTCGCTGCTTTGCAATCTCTAGAGATGTGGTCGGGCTTCCCGCACTTAAAGCAAACATTAAGCCCCAGCTTGCACTCACCAACGTGCTCCTTTCCACACTTCCTGCATCTCTTCACTCCCGAGCCTGCGACAATCACCCGTCGATCCTCCACCCTAGCCTTCTTGTTGTTTACCGGGGCACCACCCCGTCCGAACCGCTTCCCGTTCCAGTTCTGGTTACTACCACCTTTCTTACTCACCTCTGCCACCACCACCTCCCTTTTATCATACAGTCTCCCAGCCAAGTTAACCACTGACCTAAATGTACTCGGTCAGGTGGCGATCATGTGCCTACGGATATCCGCCGGCAAGCCCTGAATATATCTCTTGATCTTTCGTGACAGAGGCGTCACCTGATCCGGCACCAGCCGTGCCATCTCGTTGAACTTGGTGGTGTATTGCTGATATGTCATGGTTCCCGCCTCCATCTGCAGGAACTCCCCTTCCACCTTGTCCATTTGCTGATAAGGACAGAACTCCTTGATCACCAACTTTTTCAGTTCGCTCCACCTCATCCTACTAATCGCCCTGCTACCCTTGGCTTGGACAATGTTATCCCACCAGCATAAAGCCGAGTCCGCAAACGAATGAGTGGCAAACTTTACCTTCTGGTCCTCCCGGCACTCGCTGAATTCTAGAACAGCCTCCATCTCCATCACCCATCGGTGACCAGCAGCAGCAATGCCGTTACCATCAAAGGTAGGGGGCTTGCATCTTTGGAATGCCCCATAATTACAGCCTTGTGCTGCCTCCACCATAGGTTCCTCTTCCTCCTCTTCCTCATCAGTAGGGATAACCATCTCTGTCTCAGGTTGCTCTCTCCCTCCCGCAGACCAGTTCCTATCCCTCCTCTCTCCATCTCTAATAGCCTTAATCAGTTCGGTCACTACAGACGGCAGGATCGTCTTCATGACCTGATGAACCACCTCCACCACGACCTCCTTCACCGAGGCTCTTAGGTTAGCATTTGTGACATCCGTCACCGAAAGGTCCGTCATTTAATGTGACTTCTGTTAACCTTTCTGTGATCATCCATTCCTTATCTTTATAAACTATCCGTGTGTACATTATTCTTGCCTATTATCATATTGCTTGTGTCCTCGTTGTTAGCGTTGCTTTATTTTAGAAATCTTTACAATCATCGTTATCGTTACTATTAAACCTATCGTTATTTATTATTATTGTTATTAGTAAGACCATTTTTATGTTATTAATACCATTATTTACATTTTATCATTAATATAACTAACCGACTTAAGGTCGTTTTTAACTGAAATCAAACTTGGGAACTCGGGGTTAAGTGCAGGGACCAAATGTGACATTTTGCCAAACTAGGGTTGGGTATATATACCCCATTTCCAGCCCTATTCTCCATTTCGTCTTCTTCTTCATCTTCTTCTTCTTCCACTTTTCTCATCCTACTTGCACCAAAACCGCCCCTTTCTTCGCGTTTTCACCGGCAAGGCCTCGCCTACAGCTGAGTCTACTCCATTATTGCAGGTAGACGACCTTGGTCGTCCCTTATCTTGCATGTTTTTCTACTGTCCTGGAAGGGTTTCGGGTGCTAGAGGCCAATCCGAGCACATGAGGTTGTGTGGTCGCGTGTGATGTCTTTTTGTGTGTTCTATTGGTTGGTGTCTGTGTTAAATGTGTTTCTGGAAGTGCTTGTGGTGTAAATCTCGTGCACGGAGCAGCCGAAGGCTACTCTGCACTTCTGCAGTCACGAGTATGCTGTTCTGGCGACTGGGTTTGCCGTGCAACTAAGCCATGTGACTAGGTGTGTCGTGCGACTGAGTCGTTTATCGCTTACATCATTTGGAAACTTGATCATTCATACTTACCACCGAACAAGTGAGTTTCGTGGCCCCTTTTTATGCTTATTCAATACATCAATTATTTACAAACATGGTGGAAAAGTATGCTCACCCATTTTTATGTTTTACAACTTACGTTCTTGGAATCAACGTGTTACTGTTTTGTGAGTACTTATCTGATACATACATGAGTCGCTGTGTGGTACTTTCCTTACAACCATTTAATTCCGGTGTTGGAACCGACGGATAGGTATTGGTAGTACTACTGTGTTGACACCCCCACCCTTGTTTGTTGGTATACTAGTTGGTACCAACAGTGGCCAGGAACGGGCCCTTGGGTGAATATATTCCAACAAGATTCTGTGTGTACGTCATTAGGTTTGGTTGTAAAGCTCATGGTTATGTGATTTTGCTTACTTATAACTGTATACACGGTATTCCGCAAAACTATTATGCAGCATCAATTTACTTACTATTTAAACCTGCGAGCTCACCAACAATTTTGTTGACCATTTTGAGCATATCTTTTCAGGTGATAATGCTAATTGAAGATCTAGGTGTGCTGCCTTAGTGGAGACCCTAGGATGCATTTTGAGCCTATACAATACTTGACAAACATTCTTTTGAAACATTGTTTGTCTGATTACATACAATTATGTTAGGACCGTTTACGTACGGAGTACTAACTGATTCAACGTGTAACCGAATCAAATAGCGCGGAATTCTATTTGATTGGCGATCCAATCAGGGAAACCATTAATCCGATCAAACCTAACGATTAGAATACGTTATGAATAGACTAGGAATGATCAGAAACGATCTATGAACTTGGAAGAGACGATCTGGACAAACTTGGACGGCTAGGGTTGTGAATTCCTGAAGTGTTACGTTTTCCACGAATTAAGTGGTATTTATAGGTTACAGCTCTCATTAGTACGACTGAGCCATACGTATGGCTCAGTCATGCGACTGAGTCGTGCGATTAGTTCATTCGTACGATTGAGTCAGTCTCATGACTCAATCATGCGATTGACTCAATCACCTGGTTCAGTCGTGCGATTGGACCATTCGCATGGTCCAGTCGTGCAACTGAATCATGAGACTAAGTTAAACACATTCCTGAACCTTTAACAATTCAGAACTATGTCTAACAACTGTATACCTATATAACATGTTCGTGTAAGCGTGTAACATACAATAATATAAACATATAAAACATCAAACAACTGATACACAATCAATTAAAGAGTTTTTCATTACATTGATCAAACATTACATATGTGTAACAAAATGAAAGTCAATTACATTTAAGCTCACTAGAACTAGAACTAGGGACATGTGTACCAACAAACTCCCCCTTGGACCTAGTTCTATCTAATCTTGACTTCCTTCTTAAACTCTTCGAATCGCTTAGCTCGTTCCTCTTTCGAAATCCCACATGGATATTGAGTGCGAAGCATAGACATATGACATGCTGAAACTGTAGTGCTTGCACTATATCCTGGGTATCAAAAAATAATGGCCACTTGTACAAGATGTAGACATCAGAAGCAGACAAGTTTATAGCCACATAGGGTCAAATACCCTTATCGTCTCTACCTTCCCTTCCCTATCCAAAACTATGACGGCCTCACTAGTGCGCCAGTCATAATACCATCATTTGAAATGGGGTACAAAATCTTGTGGCATCTCCCTCAGTGGAATACGTGACCTTGTGTGCGGAGGGTGCCATTTCAAGACAATCTTTGGTCTTCCAGTGATAGGGTTTACCTCAGATCTTCTGATGTACCTCGTAGCCTATTGAGGTTTGAAGTTCACCCATTTGGTAAGATACTCACGTTTCAGCGCAGCCTCAAACCAGCCTAACATTTTCTTCATGTCAGCATACAGCAGCTTTAGTCTTGCCACCTGGTTGAGCTCAAAACCAGGAAGAGTCTTTAGATCGTGTGGGAATCTAAAGTACTCGATATCCCTCTCCCTCTTTACAGCGTAAACATCGAGATCCTAAAAATAAGCCCACAAAATAATCTTCCCTGACACCTTTTGATGCTTCCTCACTTTGTAGATGTTGGTGTAGGTACTAGGCTTAGCTGCAGCTCGCTGGGCTCTGATCTCTGAGAAGCAAGCCGCCCATTCAGCCTTTCTGATATCTACGTCGACGTCCGAGGCTGGGGCTTGGCTTGTAGATGCTTCTGCTTCCTTTTTCTTCTGACTCAGCTTCTCCAAAGTATCACTGCCGAGAGTATTACCCAGATCGGGAAACACATTTCCCTCTCGGTCAGTATACTCAGGATATGCTGAGCCATGATGTCCTCTATCTCAATCTCGTCTATATCGTTTAACTCTTTGTCACTATCCACATCAAAGGTAGGAGCATCCTTCACTATCTCATCAGGATTCCACTGGAATATTTTAGCAAGTTGCTCATCAGTGAGGTCGTGAATTATTTCTCCTTCTTTAGGAGTATAACTCACGGACCTCCGGACGATCCCTTACAGATCAAGTATTATAGTTAGTTGAGACTTGATCTGCTATAAGGGAGCAACATCGTACTCATCTTGCTGAAATGCTAGATCTGCTTGATTTAAACATGTAACAATTATGACTATGGTAAATCATCAAGACAGTGAAATGTTAACTATTTTTAAACATTAAGTACATGAGTTTAATACATGTTTCAAGCACAAAAGCTTTCAAATACATAAACATCTAAGTATTACTTTTGTCCTGAATCATGGGCTCGTCAGCATGTGGGGCAGAAGATGATGCTCCTTGGTCTTGCTTTCTCTTTGTTCTTCTTTTTCTCTTGAGCATCAGGAGCTCCAAATGTATTACCGCCAAATGTTTCACCCAAATCGGAGATAACATTTTCCTGTTGGTCTGTGTATTGTGGACACTTTTATGCTGTGAAATCCTCTATATCCATCTCATCGACGCCCTACGGCTCTTCTTCACTGATGATATCCTCTACATTGCAAGTCACTATCGAAAAGATAAAATAAGGTAGAGTCGGACCAGCCCGGATACAGATAAGCATCATTATCAAGTTGTCATTACTGTGGATGATTCTCGAAATATGTCAGAGAATAATTGTGGGAATGTTGCTATTGAAGCTTTAGTGACAGTTTGTCGTGCTATGCCTAAATTAGAAGTTGGCAATTTGGCAGATTGATTGGGTGGGCACCGTCCTCATCCAGATCCAAGTCTCTCCTGAGGTCGTCTTCCTTGATCTGAATATCTTGTCCGAAGATAGAACGTCGGATACAATAGGGCTCAACAGAACGGTCGACAGTGGCATTCTCCCAGAATGCTTGTTGAAATGACCGTATGATGTGCATGGAGTACAACTAGCCTTGAAGATCCTCGATCTACGCAAGAAGGCTATAATCCCCGTGAACTCAGAAGCATTCTGGGACATGGTATCCTGATGAGTACAGATGTTGTGCTTGGTCCTCATCGTCCATCTTACAGCCATATTGCTGCAACACACACAACACACACATTAGTTCCATTCATAAGAGATAACCATTTGACTTGGAATAGATTCAGACAAACTGGTTCAATTGTGATATTGAACCACACGATTGGGTTCAGTTGTACGATTGAGCCTGCGACTAAGTTCAGTCGTGTGCAAAGGTATGCGGTTGAGTCAGTCGTGCGACTGAATCATCGATTGGTTCAATCGTGCGACTGAGCCATTCGCCTCGCTCAGTCGTGCGATTGAAGTTCATCAGATTGTCCAATCACATAAACCCCTATGCGACACCATAAACTCGAATCTTGTCACCAAATGAAAATGGACGTTGTTTTTGAGTTCATATGGTTCGCTGGTACTCGAAATTGCACTTTATGTCATTCGAATAAACTTTTGTGTCCATTAAAGTGGTCTCTTTTGGGGTTATTATTCTTGTTTCTTTATTTTATCAATTTCCACCCATTTAGGGTCGATTAAACTGTTCATTTATCCCATTTAGTTTGCAACGTACCTGTAGATGAACGAAATATGGTTAGAAGCAGAATCGAAGAGTAATCACAAAGATTAGAAATTTAGGAACAATCTGGAGAGAATCGGGCAGAGGACTGGTGCTTCGTGCGAGTTTAGGGCGATTTGAGTGAATGAGACGACTGAGACTGACTCCCCTTTATTTATACTAGGGCAACTTTCAGTCGTACGACTGAACCTAGTTGCACGATGATTCGTGCGACTGAGCTTCAGTCGTATGACTCGCCCATTTGGTCATCTCCAATCGTACGATTGAGGATCATTAGTGTGACTGTCCCAGTCGGTCACCTCCAATCGTGCGATTGGGCTCATTCGTATGGTCCATTCGTACGACAGGTCCATACTCATAGTCCAGTCGTGCGAATGGGTTCATTCATGTGGTCCAATCATGCGACTGGTCCATATTCATGGTCCAGTCGTGCGAATGGGTCATACTTGTGAAATTATGCCTTTTTGACCCTTGAACACTTATCCCCTTGTAACAATAGATAAAACATTTTGATCATTTGATCATCTCAGACATGACCAATTTAAGATTAAAATCCTATTGATCACCTCAGATGTGATCCATTTATCCACCTGATCACCTCAGACGTGATCTAGTTATCCACCCGATCACCTCAGACGTGATCCATTTATCCACCCAATCACCTCAGACGTGATCCATTTATCTTTTTAGAAATAATTTGATTTAAGATGAACGTTAAGATCATTTTGTGACATTCACAGAGATGAATAACATAGCCTAGTCCGAAACTGACACATTCTACGAATGACTTGAAAAGTAAACTAAAACCAAAATAAACATATTTTGTGATTTTTGATAGGGTTGGGTAGAAAAGCCTATTAGAATTAACATCATTTCTAAGAAAGATTCATATGGAATCAGACATACATAGACTAAATTACTTGGAACTTTTACATATGTATTGAAATTGAAACTAACATATTTACATATCACAGTTTCTCGTTCATCTGAGGCTCCTCTGTTCTAACTGGTAATCATGCTTGATCTTGTTATGTAACACACATTGATTTTGAACATCAGGCGGTGTAGCCACGACGATTGTCAGTATACTTGTCCACTTAAATCCATACACAGACTTTTGACACACATTGGTGATGTATTAGGTTACAATATTTCAACCAACTTTGTGGATCCCAAGCTTATATGGTAATCAACATTCCTTAGAGGACTTACGAGCGGTCTACGGGTATGTTGACAAGAAGAGACTATTCATAGATCTTTCAAAGAGAAGCCAAGCCTCAGGTCAGTGCCATCGCACAGCAGAGAGGCGGCACACAACAATGAATTCTAGAATATCTAGGTTATGCTTATCCTCAGGTCAGTGCCATCGCACAGCAGAGAGGCACACAACCTATCTTCTTGTTAGAGCATCTTTAACTCTTTCTATTGCATACAACGCACCAACAACATAGGTTATCAGCTTGATTGCGTTATTTTCATTTTTTCATGCTTTGCTCTTTTTGTGGTCATCCGCACACTTTTAGTGGCGTTTATTTGCTCGTCATTCCTTATTGGAAATAATTGATTGTGTTAACCAGTGATAAGATGGGAACCCACAGTCAATTGAACAATTTAGTTTACACTGAGTTCACCAATGATGTCTACTAGTCTATTGTGTTGAATCTACCGACACATCGTATGATGAACTAGCACCTCCCTAGATCGACTTTCTCCATATAATTACAATTACAAGCAAGCGTACTATCATTTTCCCAATTTTTTAGACTTAGAACTCTCTGACTAACAATTTTCTGTGATTTAATTAAACTAAAATTGAAAAATTGAAAATCTTTTTGGTGTTCCAAGTAACTTGACGCCTGTGTACTATCACTTTCCAATTTGCTGAATCACTTTCTTCGTTTTGTTGTTTTTGCCTTTTAACCTATCTGCCCTCCCTCCATTTTTTTATTTTGTTTTTTTGAGTAAATAAATACTAAACACAACCTAATCTCCCCCTAAAATTCTAAAACAGAAATCTTTTTGTGTTTTTGGATTTTTATAAGACAAGGAAATTAAAAGAAATAAAATAGAAATAACAAAAACTAAATACGTGTCAGACTAAGCATCTATGTCTTCTGAAATTATGTCACTTTTATTTTCACACCGTTGACCTCTAACAGATATAGAAATCTGGGTTTGTCAAAAGGTTTGGTGTAGAGGTCGGCGCGTTGAAAATCCGTGTTTATTTTAATCACATAAATTAATTGTTTTTCATAGCAGTCGCGTATGAAATGATACTTTATGCCGATGTGTTTTGTTTTAGGGTGTTGAACCGGATTTTTAGTAATAGCTATGGTAGCAGAATTATCAACAAAGATAGGTGTTTGAGAAAATTGTAAACCGTAGTCTCGCATTTGCTGTTGGATCCAGATGATCTGAGAACAGCAACTTGCAGCAACAACATATTCAGCTTCATAGGTTGATAATGTAACCGAGGTCTGCTTCTTGCATTGCCAAGTGACTAACCGTCTTCCAAAGAACTGACACCCTGCTGATGTAGACTTGAAGTTCATCTTGCACCCGCCATAGTCAGAATCACTGTACGCAGTGAGCTCAAAGTCATCATCATGAGGATACCACAATCCTAGTGTTGGGGTACCCTTCAAATAACGGAAAATCCTCTTCACCCCAATCAGATGATTGACTTTGGGCTTCGCTTGATATCTGGAGCAGAGACATGTGGCATACATGATATCTGGACGCGAGGCAGTGAGATACATGAGAGATCCGATCATCCCACGATACATAGTGGCATCCACCAGATCCCCATTCTCATCAGGAGCCACATCATGATTTGTGGCGAGAAGGGTACCGGCAACAGTGACATTTTCCATATCAAATCGACTCAGATTGTCTCCAACATACTTAGTCTGATGCAGAAAAATACCGGTTGGTGTTTGATCCACCTGTAATCCTAGGAAGAACTTCATTTCTCCCACGGCACTCATTTCAAACTCTGCCTTCATCACAGATTCGAACTCTTTGCACAGTTCTTCATTTCTGGAACCGAAGATGATGTCATCCACATAGATTTGCACCATTAGTAAGTCTCCATCTTTCTCTTTAATGAACAATGTGCAGTCAATCACACCCCTACGAAAATCATGTTTCAAGAGATGGGTGGAGAGCTTCTCATACCAAGCTCGAGGAGCCTGATGTAGCCCATACAGAGCCTTGTCCAACTTGTAGACTCTGTCCCGATGATAAGGATCTTCGAATCCCTCGAGTTGACTGACGTAGACTTTTTCATGGATTTCCCCATGAAGGAATGCACTCTTAACATCCAGCTGATAAACTTTGATCTTCATGTATGATGTGTAGGCCAGAAATATCCGAATCACTTCCATGCGTGCCACTGGTGCAAACACTTCATTGTAGTCGACTCCCTCAACTTGTCTGAATCCTTGAACAACCAACCATGCCTTGTTTCTGATAACAACACCTTGGTCGTCCTTCTTTCTCTTCAGTACCCATTTGGTACCAATCACTTTCGCTCCTTTGGGCCTGTCAACGAGTGTCCACACTCCCAGCATCTTGAACTGTAGCAGCTCCTCCTGCATAGCGTTGACCCAGGCCTCATCCTTTAGGGCATCACTGACGTACTTAGACTCGATTTGAGAAACAAAATATGAGAAAGCCCCGTCATTCATATATCCCTTTCCATGACTGCAGCATAGTCAGTAGAGTACAGTTGATTTCTTGTCTCCACACCGGATTGAAGATCCCCAATGATAGAGTCAGGGGGATGATTCACACTGATCCTAGTCACAGGTGTTGTAGGAACAACAACTTCAGTATCAAGATTTATGACAACAGGTTCAGTATCCGGATTTCCTGATGCTTGTTCAGCGGCGGAGGAGCTCTCTTCTTGATTAACATTATGCTCAATTCCTGTTTTAGTTGCTTCTTCATCATCGGATGACTCATCAGTCTCGTCCTGAGCGGGTGTTGAAGAACCCGAAGCACCACTGGCTGGTGTCATATTGCTGATATCCAGATTCGGTGTATTTAAGACATCGTACATCATCTGGATAGCAATCTTGTCAACTGAATCAAGCTGAGGGAGGTTGAAGGATTTGAAAAAGCCATCGTAATCGAAGAATGACGATGGACCTTTTCCCACAAGGGGGTGGTGTATCTTTGTACATCTACGTTGCACCACACTTCTACCTGACTCGTCGAGTTGTTATAATCCCGTTTGTTTGGTATGCTATATCCTAGAAATATCCCTTGATCGGCTTTCTCACTGAACTTGCCCTCGTAAGTTTTCTTCAGCAACATACATGGAGCTCCGAATGGTTCTAGATACTCCAAGTTCGGTTTGCGCTTCTGAAGCAACTCATAGCAAGTCTTCCCATGCTGCTTGACTACTAACACACGATTAAGTGTGTAGCAAGCATTGGCAACAGCTTCATTCCAGAACTGTACTGGCATCTTTGAATCTGCCAACATAGTCCTAGCAGTCTCGATCAAGCTCCTATTCTTCCGTTCAGCAACACCATTCATCTGTGTCGTGTATGCAGAGGTGAACTGATGAAAAATTCTCTTTTCCTTGCAGAAAGCATCCATCCACTGATTGTTGAACTCTGTTCCATTGTCTGAATGAATCTTCCTCACTTTCAGCTTGTAGAAAGACTCCAGTGTTGTGACGAGAACCTTGAACGACTCAAAAGCTTCTGACTTAGCTTTCAGAAACATCACCCAGGAGAAACATGAGTAGTCATCTGTGACTACAAAGCAGTACCAGTCTCCGGCGATACTTTTCGTGCCGACAGGACCGAATAGATCCATATGCAATAGCTCTAGGGGCATCTTGATAGAGTTGACATGCTTGGTCTTATGAGACTTCCTAGTCTGCTTTCCCTTCTTGCATGAGACATAAAAATTAGGAAGTTTGAAGTTCTTTACAGTAACTCCCTCAACTAAGTTGTTATGAATCAGATGATTCATCTTCTTATGATTTATATGTCCTATTCTTCTGTGCCATGAGATAGACTCCTTCTCTGTTGCTTTAGACAAAAAGCACTAAACAGTAGACTCAGTAGTAGAAGCATTTGACATATCTAAACATACAGGTCATTGTACCTAGATGCTGACATTAATACCTGCTCCTCTGGAATCTCCATCTCTTTCTTTAGAATGTAACACTTCCGATTATCAAACATCACTTTGAAGCCCTTTTCACATATCTAAGACACTGAAAGCCACTGAAAGCAAATTGTTTTCCAATTGTTGAACAAAATTCACTTTATCAAATCTTACCTTTGCATTACCTACTTCTCCTTGTGCGGTAATGTAGCCTCCTTTGTTTCCAGCAAAAGAAACGTTTCCCACTTTAATCTATTTGACATTGAAAAGGAGAGACTGATTTCTCGTCAAGTGCCTGGATGCGCCGCTATCTACAATCCATGTGTTGGTAGAAGCACTATAGCGGACAACCTGCACATTATAGAAAATTATTAGTTAAGGAGGGGGACCCAAGCCTTGACTGGCTTGGGTTTCCCTGAGGCATCACACATCATAAACTCAACCCACTGTCCTTCATCAGTTGGTGGGATCTCAACCTTCAACTTATCACTGCTTTCAGACACCTCAGATGTTTTGGCTTTCCACAAACCATCCTTGTGAAAGGTTTGTTTGTGGTAGACCGATGACTGATTTACAGTATGAACCTTAGGTTTAGTTTCAAAGACAGGTTTCACCTCAGGCATCACAGACTTGCTAGTGACTTGTCTATGTTGTCTGTGGTGTTGAGGAGAGGTATAAGACCTAGCAAGTGTTTTAGACCTAACCGGAGTCTTAGACCTTACAGGAGTTTTAGACCTCTGTTTTGAAACCAGTTTAACTTCATTGTCTAGTTCAATTTTAATTTTGGGTGTCTGATAGCGAGGACAGTTTGAAGAAATGTGACCTCGTTGTCCACAAGTATAGCATGATCTCCTTTCAACTAGACTAGGAGATCCCTTGTGGGGTGGGGAGTAAACTTCAGGTAAGGACTTTTTGGTCTCAATCCTTTGATTTTCACCTTCCTTGACAAATTTTACTTGTTTAACGTTATGGTGTATTTGTCTTTTTGAATGATTTTGATCTTGCTTAATTTGTTTAGATTGAGTGGATTTTAAAGTCTTAGGTTGTGTGTCAATAGATTTAGAACCCAAACCAAGAGTGACATTAACATCCTCTTCCACCCTATAAGTCTGATCTTTTGTGCCCAAGGTTGATGACTTCTGATTAGCAACGGGAGGAGCAGGTTTAACTGCAGTATCCGGGTCACTAACCAGAGGAGTAGTCACCACATGGTCCTTTATGGGATTATTATTAACTAGTCGTTGCTTGGTGTTCAAAAGGATCTGATGTGGTGGAGCCACAACCTTATAACCCAGCCTTCCCCGTTGTTGCGTTCCTTAACCGAGTTTTTCAAGATCTGAGACGAACTAGATAGACTGTGGAGTTTTTGCTTTAAGACTCATTTTCAACTTGTAAAACAGCTCTGTCCTTTTTAGTTTTCTCAGTTGTCTTTAAATAAAACTTTATATCCTTTTCTTAGTTAAACGCGACAACTTCAGTTTCTTTTAGTTGTTTCTTTAAAGCATCAATTTTTTCTTTATAGCTGCTCTCATTTTTTTTAACACTCTATTTGCCTCAGTGCACAATTTTAAATCATTTACTAAGCTATCATTATGATCTAATAACCTAGCAAATTTCAGATCAATGCTTTCCCTAAATTTATCACATTCAACACAAGCATGTTTAACAAAAAGATCATCTTTTGATTCTACCTGTGCAGATGTAGACGAGCCAGCCATGAAAGCAGTTTGAGGTTCCTGTTTAACAAAAAGCTCTATCCTTAATGATTTGATCAACAGCAGCTAAAGCCTCATTAGCATCCAGCTCTACTGAGTTCTCCCCTTCACTCGCAGAGTCATCATTCAGATCATCAACGAGAGCAATGTTGGCTTCACCATCAGATAAAAATCTAAAGGACTAGTCCTGTCCTTCATCACCTTGAGCAACCAAAGCTTTTTAATCATTGCTTGTTGAAGCTGTCTTTTTATCTTTATCCTGTTTGTTGAAGGACGAGAACGGGTTCCCATTGCCAGTCTTCTTCGGTTTAACACACCCTCGCTTGAAGTGTCCTTTCTCCCGCAGTTGCAATAGGTGACCTCTGACTTGTCAAATCCAAAAGTAGTATCTTTAGTAGCCACCAGATTCTGTCCCGTCTTCTTAACAAACTTCTTTGCTCGTCGCACAGCCCTCGTGAGAGCCCACATGGTATCCATTCTTTCCAATTCATTTTCATCCACCTACTCATAGTCTTCATCAGCTAAGTGGCAGTTACCAATCTTTTCTGCTACTAATCCATCATAAGAATGAACTACAACAGCAAGTAAGTCCATGTGTTCCTTAGCCACTTCCACAGTTACATTGCCCAAATTTTCTGTCACTAACTTCGTCGATTTAGCTTCTGTAGTACTGTGTTGAACCCCTGATGAAACATTTGACTCACCACCAGATGATGAGCTTTGACCAGCTGCAGATGTAATAGATACAAAAGCAGTCTGCAGTGGGGCACTGGAAGATTTTACAGTAGGAGTCACGTTGTAGAGAGACGGATCCTGAGTGTATGATCCCTTCTTGGCCTTGTACTTGTGTCTCACCTCTTCTTCTCTCAGTTTCAGGATGAAATCATTGATTTCTAAAGTCTCCAGCACTGAATTATATCTTAAAGTGGAAATAAATGAATCCCACTTCTCTGGTAGCCCATCAGCCAAACTAGCCACTTTTTCTTCCTTAGACGTTGTAACACCTTGAGTGTGGAGTTCACTCATCAAATGATAGAAGCGGTCTATAATATCGTCCAGATTCTTGTTCCCAATAGCAGAAAAATTATCAAATTCCTTCTTTAATTCCTTGCCCTTTAAAGACTTCAGTGTTGTGCTCCCTTCACACCATTTCTCAAGAGCATTCCATAACTTTTTACTCTGTTTATGATCAGAATACTGATGGAAGATATTTTAGGAATTGACTATGTCAACATAGCATAGTCTTTCTTCTCTACATTATAGGCAAGCTTTTGTGCATCACTTAATCCACTCAAAGTAAGGGGTATACCATCAGCTCCAACAGGCATATTGTAGCCAGTCTCAATAGCATTCCAGAGATTTGTGTCCACTCTATTAAGATGAATCTCAAACCGTTGCTTCCATTGAGGAAATTCATCAAGAGACAAAAGCTTAGGTGGTTTATTATGGTTCCTGATCTCATTTTCCAATAGCAATAGGTTTTGGATCCTAGAGTCCTTCCCTGCTGAGAATGAAAAGTTCTCTGAGTCCATAATGAATTAGTATTAAACTTGAAAACCAAACTGTGTATGCGACTGGGAGGGACGACTGAAGGACGACTGAAAACCCAAGTGTCGATTAAGCTTAGTCGTGCGACTGGGCAGGCGATTAGTGCAGTTGTGCGAATGAACAGAACGACTGGAAGAATCGTGCGATTGAACGAGCGAAAGGTCCAATCGTGCGATTGAACTGGGCGATTGGAGTTCAGTCGTACGATTGAGTCAATCGTGCGACTGAGACTGCTGACTTCGAAATTTTTCGACGTTTTTCACACAATTCGACCTAAAACACAATTTTGAATACCCTAGACGGCTGCAACTCTAAAAAGACATAATTTTGAAAGCATGCACACGTAAAAACTGGATTTTTATGCAGAGAGCACGGATCTTTAGACTAAAACCATTGACTTTTTCATAAAAACGATTGAATCCACGAAGAATCAAGAGCCAAAGCTCTGATACCAATTTTAGGACCATGTACGTATGGAGTACTAACTGATTCAACGTGTAACCGAATCAAATAGCGCGGAATTCTATTGGATTAGCAATCAAATCAGGGAAACCGTTATCCGATCAAACCTAACGATTAGAATACGTTAAGAATAGACTAGGAATGATCAGAAACGATTTATGAACTTGGAAGAGACGATCTGGACGAACTTGGACGGCTAGGGTTGTGAATTCTCGAAGTGTTATGTTTTTCCACGAATTAAGTGGTATTTATATGTTACAGCTCTCATTCGTACGACTGAGCCATGCGTATGGCTCAGTCGAGCGACTGAGTCGTGCGATTTGTTCATTCGTACGATTGAGTCAGTCTTATGACTCAATCTTGCGATTAACTCAATCACCTGGTTCAGTCGTGCGATTGGACCATTCGCATGGTCCAGTCGTGCGCCTGAATCATGAGACTAAGTTAAACATATTCCTGAACCTTTAATAATTCAGAACTATGTCTAACAACTGTACACCTATATAACATGTTCATATAAGCGTGTAACATACAATAATATAAACATATAAAACATCAAACAACTGATACACAATCAATCAAAGAGTTTTTCATTACATTGATCAAACATTACATATGTGTAACAAAATGAAAGTGAATTACATTTAAGCTCACTAGAACTAGAACTAGGGACATGGGTACCAACAAATTATTCTTTTGGATACTTGTTCCCGGTTTATGGGAATTATAATACAATGATAATTATTTTTCGTTATGTGAATCATTTACAAGTTTATGCTTATGGCTATGTTATCATGAATATTGACTAAACACGACACAAGTCTCCTTTATGTCGGGTGTCGTCATGACACGCTTTATCATCAATTACATATATTGCATCTCTATTGTTAACAATGTGTTATGACGATCCCGTCTTGTTACATCCCCGTGTTTTCACTCTCAGCGGGGGTGTGACTGACTGGTATCAGAGCCATTGGTTATAGAGAATTAGGCAAATCACTTGACCTAGACTATAACCTATGAACCTTCATGTAGAATGCATGCTAGGATTGGCCTGCATCTGATATTACATGTATGTTCCTCTATACTTTCTTTTTATCTCTATGTCTTGTTATCTGACCATCCTGAGGAAGGCACTATTACTCTTACTCTTTCCTTACGGGTTGCCTTCTACTGGAATCTTCCATTCCTATGCGCGCCACATTATACTATTAGGTTGGGATACCCAACCTAAATTGATCTTCACAAATCATGCGAAGCGTTGATCCCGGGTATTGAATCCGACCCTGAGACGGTCATGCCTGAGGTCCCGAAAGAAGAAGGGATAGGAAACTATTGTTAAACTAATTGAGATTATGTGCTTGGAATCTATTTGTTATGACGGACTACTATTGGGATACTATTGTTCATGGACATGAAAACTTACATGATCGGTGTATGATGAATGGTATCAATACTGTGATGTTAACTTGGGTAGGTGAAGATGAGGAGGACCATGCAAGGCAAATTACCATTACGGGTGCACACGTAATTGCAATTTGCAATGCATGTGAAGCCTGGCTAATCTTACCATGAGGTAACGATCATGGTTAGTACAAGTCTTCCATTTTATACCTTAGGACACTAGAATCACAATTCTAGTAAGACCTTGCTAATGATGATAAAACATTCATAACCTCTATTATTACGTAAGTCCTGTTCTACTTGGAGCCTTCATGAGATTTCAATAATGGTATTAGTCATATTCCTTATGAAACATTACTATGTCTAGTATTTCAGTAACTATGGAACTGACTAAATGCTTAGAATGAATGTGGATCCAAAGAAATGTAGAAGAGTGATGATACTCCCTACACATACATTACGTTGTTCATTGGGATGATGTTAAGGAAAATCGGGTGTCATGTAACCGGTTTAAGCATCGTTCTCGATATATCGTGGATGTGGTGGGAAGGCTGCGGGGAATCCTCTATATAAGCGTCATCGATATACCAAGAATGTGCTTGAACTGGGCTACATGATGATCTTGATTGACTGGATCATGAAATGTTGGAACTTGATGAGTGGGATTAAATGTGTATCTTAAAGTGACTAAAGTTTACATGTTTACTCCTTTTATGATTAAAATATGCCGTATCGAAGAGTCACTCGCAGTACAAATCACGAAGGTGAGACCCCACAGGGCAGAGGTAGAGGTAGGCCACCAAGAACAGGTGGTGGTCCCACCGGCAACAATCAAGGAACTGAAAACCCCGATGTAGCTGCCATGATCGCTCAACAACTAGCCGTACTAATTCCTACGATAGTGACCCAAGTGAGCGACACTCTTCTGAATCATAACCTCCACGGAGATAATGATACTAACAATGAGCATAACCAAGGAACATGGGAAGATACTGAAAATGGTGAAACTGCTGGTAACAAAACCGGGATTGTTAATACTAGGCGGGGATGTTCATACAAGGAGTTTGTGGCCTGCAAACCGAAAGAATTTGATGGGAAAGGTGGAGCGATAGCTCTAACAAGGTGGCTTGAGAAGATGGAAGCAGTGATCGATATCAGCGAGTGCCTCGACACCCAAAAAATTAAGTATGCCACGTGTTCACTACAGGGCAAGGCACTAACTTAGTGGAACACACAAATTCAAGCAAGGGGAAGAGAATCAACAATGCAGATGACTTGGGATGAGTTTAAAGCATTAATCGCCGAAGAATACTGTCCACTCAATAAGATGCAGAAGTTGGAGCAGGAGTTCTAGAATCATGCCATGGTAGGAGCTGGGCACGCAGCTTACACTGATCGTTTCCACGAGCTGGTAAGGCTGGTTCCACATCTCGTCACTCAGGAATCCAAGAGGATCAAAAGGTACATCTGGGGACTTGTGCCTCAAATCCGGGCTATGGTGACAACAGCAGCCCCTCCTACTATTCAGAGTGCAATTCTGAAGGCTGGTATGTTAACAGATGAGATGGTGAGAGCTAGGGTTCTGGGGAAAGGAGCTGAGAAGAGTAAGGATGTTGGATAAGCGAGCAGGTCGAGTACCGGGAACTTTGACAAACGGGTCAAAACAACCAGAAATTTTATGGCTGTGACACAAGGCAAGAGGCAATACGTCGGGCTGCACCCCAATGTGATAGGTGTAACTTCCATCATCCCCCAGCGATGCAGTGCCGGGTGTGCGCGAACTGTAGACGCCCAGGGCATCTAGCGAAAGACTGTAGAGTAGCACCGAATCTGGTTATGCCGGTTAATGCAGTTAACCCTGCAGGGAATGCTTGGGTTTACTATGAGTATGGAAGCCCTACTCACTACCGGAATATGTGTCCCAGACTGAATCGGGCGCCGGGTCAGCAAGGAAACAACCAACCACAAGTGATGGCCATAGCTGGTAATCAAGGCCAAGGAAATCAAGGAAATGCTGCCAGAGGACATGAATGTCGTTACAAGTACGTACTTGCTCAATCACCACTTTGCATCTATATTGCTTGATACTGGAGCAGACAATAGTTTTATATCCTCTGAATTTGCTCACATGCTTGACTTGAACCCTAGTAGGCTAGAAACTAGCTACTCCATAGAAATGGCCAACGGTATAATTGTACAGGCTGACGAGATTATTAGAAAGTGCTTGATGATATTGGAAAACCATGCCTTCAATATAGACTTAATACCTTTTGAGATAGGAAGTTTCGATGTGATTATGGGAATGGATTGGTTGTCGAAACACGGAGCTGAGATTGTCTGTCGGGAAAAAGTATTACGAATCCCCATGCCAGACGAGGAGGTACTCCGGATTCAAGGAGAACGATCGGGGAGAAACCTAAAGCTTATCTCTTGCATGAAGACACGTCGATGTTTACGAAAGCAGTGTTACGCGTTTCTGGCCCATGTTGTGGAAATGAAAGAAGAGGAAAGAAAGATGGTAGATATTCCCGTAGTACAAGATTATCCGGATGTATTCCCTGATGACTTGTCCGGTTTGCCTCCTCCACGCCAAGTGGAATTTCATATAGTGTTGGTTCCTGGAGCTACACCGGTAGCAAAAGCACCGTATCGGTTGGCACCATTAGAAATACAAGAGTTATCTAGTCAATTACAGGAACTACTAGAGAAGGATTATATTCGGCCGAGTCACTCAACATGGGGAGCACCAGTATTATTTGTCAAAAACAAAGACGGGTCGTTCCGTATGTGCATCGACTATCGCGAGCTGAACAAATTGACCGTGAAAAATTGATATCCTCTTCCTAGAATTGACGATTTGTTCGATCAGCTGCAAGGAGCCTCGTATTTCTCCATGATCGACCTTCGATCAGGATACCATCAACTAAGGGTTTTGAGGATGACATACCGAAAACAGTGTTTAGGACTCGTTATGGGTACTATGAGTTCTTAGTCATGCCGTTCGGACTGACTAATGCACCAGCTGTGTTCATTGATTTAATGAATCGAGTGTGCAAACCTTACTTGGATAAGTTCGTGATCGTATTCATAGACGATATACTTATCTACTCCCGATCGAAAGAGGACCATGAGGAACACCTTCGGGCAATACTGAGTCTATTACAAGAAGGGAAACTTTTCGCTATGTTCTCAAAGTGCGAGTTTTGGCTTCAAGAAGGGAAATTTATAAGACACGTGGTGAACGAAAATAGGATCCACGTAGATCCTGAAAAGACTAAAGCAGTAAAGAAATGGGATGCACCCCAGACACCTTCAGAAATACGGCAATTCTTAGGATTGGCCAGATATTCGACGTTTCATCGCAAATTTTTCAAAGATCGTTCAGCCATTGACACTGCTGACTCAGAAAGACAAGAAGATTGATTGGGGACATGCACAAGAACAAGCGTTCCAAACACTGAAGGAAAAGTTGTGCAATGCACCGATATTGTCCCTCCCAAACGGAACTAATGATTTTGTGGTGTACTGTGATGCTTCACATCAAGGATTGGGTTGTGTGCTAATGCAGAACGATAAGATGATTGCCTGCGCCTCACGACAACTTAAGGTGCATGAGAAGAACTATACGACTCACGACCTAGAGTTGGCTCTGTCGTATTTGCACTTAAAATATGGAGGCACTACATGTATGGAACCAAATGCATCATTTACACGAATCATATGAGTCTCCAACAAATCCTGTATCCGAAGGAACTTAACATGCGTCAGCGACGTTGGGTAGAGCTACTTAGTGACAACTATTGTGAAATCCGGTATCATCCAGGGAAAGCAAACGTGGTGGCCGATGCTTTAAGCCGAAAAGAACGCGTGAAACCACTACGTGCTCGAGTATTAGGATTGACTATTCAAATGATCCTGAAAGCGCAGATGCTAACAGCACAAGGTGAAGTGTTAAAAGAAGAGAACATTGCAGGAGAAGAATTTCGAGGGTTGGATAAACAGATAATTTGCAAGGAAGATGGCTTACAGTATTTCATGAATCGTTTATGGGTACCCAAATAGGGAGATGTTCATACCCTAATCATGGATGAAGCACACAAGACACGATATTCTGGTCATCCTGGTGCAGACAAGATGTACCACGATCTTAAAGATCTGTACTGGTGGCCAGGCATGAAGAAAGACATTGCTATGTATGTAAGCCGATGCTTGACGTGCTCGAAAGTTAAAGCTGAACATCAAAAACCATCAGGATTACTGCAGCAACTGGAAATTCCTGAATGGAAGTAGGAAAACATGGCCATGGATTTTATTACCAAACTTCCTAGAACGAGTAGTGGGCACGACTCGATATGGGTCGTAGTGGATCGGATGACAAAGTCAGCTCATTTCTTACCGATCCGAGAGGATTACAAGATGGACAAGTTAGCAAGATTGTACATAAAGGAGGTCGTGACAAGGCACGAAGTGCCGGTGTCGATCATATCCGATCGTGGCAGCCGATTTACTTCATGACTTTGGCAGACACTGCAGAAAGCGATGGGCACTCGATTAGATATGAGTACCGCCTATCACCCACAGACAGACGGTCAAAGTGAACAAGCAATACAAACACCAAAAGACATGCTCAAGGCTTGTGTAATCGATTTTAGTGGTATCTAGGACACTCATCTACCATTGATAGAGTTCTCTTACAACAACAGCTACCATAGGAGCATTGGATGTGTTCCATTTGAAGCATTGTATAGGAGGAAATAGTAGATCTCCAGTTTGTTGGGCGGAGATTGGTGAAAGCCAGCTGACAGGGCCAAAGATCATTTAGGAAACAACAGACAAGATTTTCCAAATCAAGACAAACTAAAAGCAGCCAGAGATCGCCAAAAGAGCTACGCCGACAACCGTCTGAAACCTCTAGAATTCAACGTGGGAGATCGCGTTCTACTTAAGGTCACTCCCCGGAAAGGGATTGTACGATTTGGAAAGAAAGGGAAGTTAGCCCCGAGATACGTAGGACCATTCGAAATCACGGAAAGAATCGGTCCAGTGGCATATCGATTAAGGTTGCCACCAGAACTCAGTGGTGTACACGATACATTTCACATATCAAACCTCAAAAGTGCCTGGTGGATGAAACTCTTCATGTACCAATTGAGAAAATCAAGATCGATGAAACGCTTCATTTTATCAAAGAACCCATAGAGATCATGGACCGAAAGGTCAAACGATTAAGGCGCAACAAGATACCGATTGTTCGTGTGAGATGTAACTCCGAAAGTGGACCAGAATTGACATGGGAATGGGAAGACCAGATGAAACACAAATATCCACACCTATTCATGGATTACACTCTAGGACCTAACTCCAGCTGAATTTCAGGACGAAATTCTCTCAACTGGTGGATACTGTGACATCCGTTGCCGAAAGATCCGTCATTTAACATGACTTCCGTTAACCTTTCGGTGATCATTCATTCCTTATCTTTATAAACTATTCACGTGTACATTATTCTTGCCTATTATCATGTTGCTTATGTCCTCATTGTTAGTGTTGCTATTATTTTTGAAATCTTTACAATCATCGTTATCATTACTATTAAACCTATCTTTATTTATTATTATTGTTATTAATAAGACCATTTTTAAGTTATTAATACCATTATTTACATTTTATCATTAATATAACTAACCGACTTAAGGACGTTTTTAACTTAAAACAACTTGGGAACTCGGGGGTTAAGTGCAGGGATAAAATGTGACATTTTACCAAACTTGGGCTGGGTATATATACCCCATTTCCAGCCCTAGCCTCCATTTCATCTTCTTCTTCATCTTCTTCTTCTTCCACTTTTCTCCTCCTCCTTACACCAAAACCGCCCCTTTCTTCGCATTTTCACTGGCAAGGCCTCGGCTATAGCTGAGTCTACTCCATTATTGCAGGTAGACGACCTTGGTCGTCCCTTTTCTTGCTTGTTTTTCTCCTGTCCTGGAAGGGTTTTGGGTGTTCGGGGCCAATCCGAGCACATTAGGTCGTATGGTGCGTGTGATGTCTTTTGTGTGCGTTCTTCTGGTGTGTGTGTGTGTGAAATGTGTTTCTAGAAGTGCTTGTGGTGGAAATCTCGTGCACGGAGCAGCTGAAGGCTGCTTTGTACTTCTGTAGTTGCGATTCTGCTGTTCTGGTGACTGGGTCTGCCGTGAGGCTGAGCCGTGCGACTAGGTGTGTCGTGCGACTGAGTCGTGCGACTGTGTCTATCATGCAACTGAGTTGTGTGAATGGGTGTGTCATGCGGCTGAGTCGTGTGACTATGTGTATGCGTGCGATTGAGTCCTGCGTATGAATGAATGCGTGAGATTGGGTTAATGCGACCGAATGAATACGTACCATTGAGTCCTGCGGATGAATGTGTGCGATTGTGCGTGTGTTGCACGACTGTATGCCTAGTTGCACGAATGGAGGTTCAGTCGTACGAATGAAGCTGATTCGTACGAATGAAGGTTGATTCGTATGTATGGATGTTGAGTCATGCGATTGGCTGCTCTGTGGTACGACTGAATGCTGAATCGCACGAATGAAGGTTCAATCGTACGAATGAAGCTGATTCATACGAACAAAGGTTGATTCGTGCGGATGGAGTGATTGAGTCGTGCGTCTGGTCTGTCGTGCGACTGAGGTTATCTGTGTGTGCATTTCCTTCTTGTGTATGTGGCGTGTGTATGTCGTGTGATGTTATGGTGACATCGACACGGTTTCTATTGCTAATGACAATATTAAAGTTAACGCTATCAAACTACTAATGCTATCATAAATAAAATCAACTTTAACATCATACAATTATCAAGAACTAATTTATAACCATTAATATCTACTAAGTACGTCTCTAATAACAATGAAAACTTTAAACTAATATCATCACCAATGACGAAGATTCGAAGTACTTGGATCTATATAATTCTAATACTTATGCCTATTTGTGTGTGTTTCGCGTGACCGAACCGATACAACCCGAACCGACCAAACATTACTATTTTCTCTAACGTATCATTAATGTTTAACAATAACTGATAATAGGTGTTTGACCGTTTATCGCTTACATCATTTGAAAACTTGATCATTCATACTTACCACCAAACAAGTGAGTTTCGTGGCCCGTTTTTTTGCTTATTCAATACTTCAATTATTTACAAACATGGGGGAAAAGTATGCTCACCCATTTTTATGCTGTACAACTTACATTCTTGGAATCAACGTGTTACTATTTTGTGAGTACTTATTTGATACATACATGAGTTGTTGTGTGGTACTTTCTTTACAACCATTAATTTCAGTGTTGGAACTGACGGATAGGTATTGGTAGTACTACTGGGTAGACACCCCCACCCTTGTTTGTTGGTATACTAGTTGGTACCAACAGTGGCCAGGAACGGGCCCTTGGGTGAATATATTCTGACAAGATTCTGTGTGTATGTCATTAGGTTGACCATTTTGAGTATATCTTTTCAGGTGATAATGCTAATTGAAGATCTAGGTGTGTTGCCTTAGTGGAGACCCTAGGATGCATTTTGAGACTATACAATACTTGACAAACATTCTTTTGAAACATTGTTGGTCTGATTACATACATTTATTCTTTTAGATACTTGTTCCCTGGTTGTGGGAATTACATTACAATGATAATTATTTTTGGTTATGTGAATCATTTACAAGTTTATGCTTATGGCGATGTTGTCGTGAATATTGACTAAATACGATACAAGTCTCCTTTGTGTCGGGTGTCGTCATGACACGCCTTATCGTCAATTGCATATATTGCATCTCCATTGTTAACAATGTGTTATGATGTTCCCGTCTCGTTACATTCCGGTGTTTCAGCTTTAGCGGGGTGTGACAGCAGTCTCATCACCACCCTCCGAATGAGGGGTCTCAGGCTGCTCATGGGTCACCTTCTCAACCCTGGGCGTTCCTCTTGTGGCCCATGGTTCAGCACCACGTCCACCACATACTCCGCCTCGTGAAGCCTTAGAAGATCTGCCTACAGCCATTCTCTAACACGCTATCAGATTTAAACACTGACACGGTCATTCAAGGTAATAGCTCAGTTTATGTCAAGTATAGTAAGTCTCTATTTACAATGACCAGTTGCGATTAGCCACTTACTTTACTCTTCACACCCCAAGCATTTCCTATCCTGACTACATCAGTATCTAAATCTACTAAGGGCAAACAGATCAAATAATATGCGCATATAATACGGTTAACATTAAAGAAAATACCTGATGGCATGTAGCTACTTGGACTGGCATCCCTTCCCTTTGTCCCATTCTCAGTTTAAGTTTAGGTTTCTTTTGAAAATTTTACCCGTTTCACTTAAACTTTGGCTCTGATACCAACTTGTAAGGCCCCCTTCCCGGGCACCTCACAGTTGTTCATTCATCGCACATAAAACATACAATTAATTAAAACATCGCAACGGAAATTAATTAAACCATTTCATCTATATATTAATGACAACTTTTTGCAAAGTAATACAATACGGTTAAAGTTACAAAATATTATAACTGCATTACATCACAAAAATGTCATTGTTAAACGAATGGATGCCATCCCAAAAATGCCAAGTAGCTGCCCGTGCCATCCTCAGCAACTTTTACCTGCCAACTGGAATACACATAAAAGTTAGTGTTGCTAAGTGAGTTCTAGTTTTATGAATAAAATGCTTTACTTCCGTTAAAACCTTTCTTTACTTTGATACGCGATCATGCATCATACATACAGATAAAGAATATTACTTTTAACTTTCTTTAACATTCATCGTTCACCATCATATTCATAGCATGCTTTCATTTTATGATTTTCGTTAACATTCTCTTACTTTCGTTCTCATTCCTTTGTAATGTACTTATTATCATTCTTTTACTTTCGTACTTGTTTACTTTCTTTCTTTCTTTCTTTCTTTCTTTCGTACGTTACGTCATTCTTTTAAATTCATAGGGATTGATGAACAATACCCCGAACATTGTGCACGAAGCTGATGCAGGTCCTGTGGTAATTAAACAATGAACATTATGCACGAAGCTTGTAAGGCCCCGTTCCCGGGCACCTCACAGCCGGTCATTCATCGCACATAAACATTTTAAATCGTTCATCTATTTTGCAGCAGAATTTAAAACTTTCATTAATAACTAAAACATGTTATTTCATTACAAACATAGTTTGCTCGCATTACAATACAAGAGTGTTCATATAAATGGATGCCATCCTCAAGAACTGAGTAGCCGCCACCTGCCATCCTCAGCAACATACCTGCCAACTGGAAACGCATCAAAAGTCAGTGTTGCTGAGTGAGTTCTAGTTTTATATGAAATACATACTTTCTTTTCGTTAAAACCATTCTTTACTTCTTTCAAAATCATACTATACTTTCGTATATGAACACACATCGTACGTACATACACATAGATAATATCATTATTATATTCTTTTCTCGTTCATTCTTTATCTTTAACTTTCATTCATTCTTAGTCTTTTACTTCTATCTGGATCCGGTCACACTTTACCCTCTTTATGGCACACAGGCATGATTACTGAGGTCGTGTGACAAGGATCCCGTTTCATGCGTTATCACTATGTTCCTTTCGTTCATTATTTTCATTCATTCGTTCTTTAGCTTTCATTACGTTCATTATCTTTCGTTCGTTTCATACTTTCTTTCTTTCATAATTATCTCTCTTATTCATTAACTCACGCGATACTCCTGACTCATGTCCGAAGACTGTTACTGTGCCGGGGCCTGCTCACAAACCCCTGACTCATGTCCGAAGACTGACACAGTACCAGAGCACGCGATCCGTTCCTTATTCGTCTCATCTCACTCTCTCGCACTACTCCCGTCTCATGTCCGAAGACTGATACTGTGCCGAGGCCTATACACAAACCCCCGACTCATGTCCGAAGACTGACACAGTACCGGAGCATGCTATCCTCTACTCATCCAACTAGATCCTGTCTCATGCAATATCCCTGACTCATGCTCGAAAGCCGATGCTGTGTCGGGGCCTGCTCACAAACCCCCGACTCATGTCCGAAGACTGACACAGCACCGGGATACGCAACAAAGATCCCGTTGAGTCAATCACCTGGATTGAATTCCATCCGAGTCTGTTGCAACACAAAGTTGCTCACCTCACTATCTCGTCCCATGCCATACCCCCAACTCATGTCCGAAGACTGATACTGTGCCGGGGCCTGTTATACAAACCCCGACTCATGTCCGAAGACTGACATAGTACTAGAGTACGCAATAAGGACCTCTTTTGAGTTTGTTGCGACACAGAGTCGCTCATCTCATACATACGCTCACTAGCTTTATGTTCGTTCATTCATACGTTAATGCATGCATTCGTTCAACATGTTCATCTTTTATTATCTTCACTTTACGTTACATAATACTTTTCATTTCATTCACTAATCATAACACGTAAAGTCATGGAAAAGATAACATACATCAACACTAGGAACATCAGCATTTACCAGTCATCAGTCATTACCATCATACAGGGCTACATCATACTTAACATACATACATCATGCATATACATGAATTACTATCATCATCGTGCCCCATGTAACTTCTAAGCCTCGATAGTTATCACACATGTACCTATGGGAGCTATCACATCGTTACCTACACTTGCTCTTTTCCCGAAGGCCAGTAATTGCACTATGTCTCTCCTCGTACACAACAGCCCCACTTGGGCGATTGGGCACCCTTCAGTCGCATAGCCTCCATGCGATGAATGCTGTGCGATTGGACCAATGCGGATGAGCATCCATGCGGATGAACACCCAATCGTACGAATGGACTCCCTGTCGTGTGGCTGAACACTATACGTATGGGCTTCTATGCGACTGAACCCTCAATCGTGCGACTGAACAACCATGCAAATGGACCTATGCGACTGAACTCCCAGTCGCGTGACCTGTCGTGTGACTAAGTCCCCAGTCGTGAGACTGAGCCTCAGTCGTGCGGTTGAGCTTCAATCGTTCTTCAGTCATGCGGTTGGCCCTCCAGCCGCCTAGCCCTAGCAGGGCAGCGATTGAAGTTCATCCCGAACTGCGGTCACAACTCATGACTCCAAATCCTTCCAAACCCGTTTTAAGCCCAAGTTAACCTCCTAAACCTTAGGGAATCATACTATGACAACATTAAAGCACATACACGTCCAAAATCGCACTCTAAACACACTATACACATACACATTCATACATACATGGGATAAACACCCAAAACCCAAAAATATGGTTTTCAGATATATTCCAGCCCCAAGATCCTTCCAAGACGTGTAAAAGAGGGGTCCTAGAACTCACCTTAGCAGCCTCCTCGGTTAGAGCTTCGTCTCAACTCGCTACTACATCGATTTTGCACCCTTGAACACGCTTGAACCAAGCTTTCTTCTCCTCTGTTCCTTTTTCCCTTCTTTCCCTGGTTTCGCAAGTGTGGGGAGAGGGTAAGGGCTGCCCTCTCCCTTAAATACTACAGTTCAGTCGCCCGAGCTTCTATGCGACTGAACCTTCAGCCGCAAGAGCTCCATGCGATTGGACTCTCCAATCGTGTGACTATCATGCGTATGGAGCTCCAGTCGTCCCTCAGTCGTACGATTGGACGCTCCAGTCGCATGGCACTTCAAACTGAAATTTCCGGGTGTTACAAAGCTGATCCAGTCACCTTGGGCAAGTCATCTCTCCCATTCATTCAAACCAATTGGTCCTACCCCGAACATTGTTCACGAAGCTGATTCTAGACCTGTGGTAATTAAACCATGAACATTGTGCACAAAGCTGATCCAGTCACCTAGGGCATACCAAAGGGAATTGTCAATCATAATGATTGACCCTGTGTGTATCCTTTGGGGTAGGTAACCGCATCACATTTGAGCTAACGAAAACATGGTTGTGCACCTCCTTTCATTTGCTTGCAAGCCATTCTTTCGTTTATTACGTTTTACTTTTCATCATTGTTATCTTTCATTTCATTACGTTATTCTTTACGTTCTTTCGTTCGTTTTTCATACTACGTAAAGAAATAACATAATATATAACGTATTTATATATAATATAAATACGTTTAATCATTATTAAAAGATAACATTATACATACCGTACATCATTCATACATTCCATAACCCTAAAACATCCCATAATCATGCTTAAAATGGGTAATCATTACCCAAAAGTCAAATTTGGTCAAACCCTAGACTTTCTGCTTTTCCTGAAATTTCAAATAATATTCTAAGTGTTTAGACGCATGGGCAATATTTGGGCGATCCTGCCCTGTTCAGGCATTTTGCTACTAGGGAGACGTCTGAACCTACATTTGGTCAATTTTCACTTAGACGCATAGGCCTATTTAGGTGCATGGGCACTATTTAGGCGTTTGGGCCTAACACTTAGTAATTCAGGGACATTTTCCAGACGGTTGGGCACTATTCAGGCGCATGGGCCTGACTTAGACGCATGGGCACTTAGGCAGTTGGGCACTGTTTAGACGGTTGGGTTTTTTGGGCGGTTGGGAACACTTATAAAATTAAACCGCTCTACGCATGGGTTACTGTTTAGACGTTTGAGCAACTAACTTTTACTAATAACTTATTTTCTGTCCTAAATCCAAATCTAACATGTTCTAAGCTTAGTTCTTACATTCTAAGCAACAAATTACATTCTTAATTATAACCATAACATCGTTTACACCCAAAACATACACCCACCCACATACACATTCACACACACATCGGGTAGGAACTCATTTTTATAAAAACATGCACACATGTATTTTCTAGCCCCAAAGTGTTCAAAACGTGATAAAAAGGGGGTTCTAGAACTCAGCATAGCTGCTTTCGGGTTTGAACCCTTCTCTTGAGCTTTCTCAGTCGTGTTTAACACCTAAAACCCACACACATACACCACCCGAACATACAATTACACCTTTCTGCATATGATCGAGACTAGAACTATTTATAACATCACAAAACCAAGAATTCATACCAAAAACTTCGAATTCTCCTTCTTCTTCTACAACTTCCGAGAGTTTTCTGCTCTCTCTCTCTCTAGAACAAAATAGGAAAACTGTGTAGGCAAGAGTGGGTGGCCATGCCCACTTTTGTACCAACTTTTGATATTTTGTCATTTTGACACTTTTAATCCTTCAACTTGGGTTTTATAGCTTTTCTTTCTTTCCTTTACTTTTATTCCTTCCTTAATAACTTTAAAATAACCAGGTGTTACAATATGTGTATCATATTGGTTATTAGAGCTATCAAAAAAAAGGTGGTTGTAAAGATAACCCCATACTACACACACACACACACACATACAAGTCTAACTTCATTCAGACCAATGCCATGTGCTATACCCCACCGTCATGCATAAAGTAGGTACTAGGCCGAAGTATATAAATAGACTCCATACATTGTGCCCGTGGACTGACCACAGTACCGAGGTAAGCGGTATGATCCCATACGTATGGTCAATCACAAGGATTAGACCACAGTGTTCATCCTTCCGGGGTAGCTAACCCACACACAGTTGAGCTAACACCTTCATTGGGGTGTGAACCTCCATATATTGCTTGCAAGACTTTTCTTATATCTGTTTGTTCATTAATGCATCCATTCATTCTTTCTTTATGTTCCACATATCATTAACATTAACTTCCGCTCTACGTTACATAATGCTTCACGTTCATTTCATACTCATAATACGTGGGTCATGGAATAATACATAATAAGGAAGTACAAGTCATCATAGAACATTACCGACCCTCGGCAGAACAGCGGATGTTCAGGGCGGCGGCCCTGAAGCGGGGTCCTAGGGGCAGCAGCCCCTAGTTGGGTCCTAGGGGCAATGCCCCTGGCTGGGGCCGTGCTGCCAGGTCAGTGCAAAAAATTTTTATTTTAACACATTCGTATAGCACATTTTATTATAGAAAATCGATCTTCCGGTTAAACCTATTAAAATGTTGGTCATTTAAATCGTATATTTAGTATGCACTTCTAGCCCAAAATTTCAGACAAAATTATTTCTAAGTCTTAGGCGCATGAGCACTATTGTTGGTCCACGTGTCCCCAATTCTAGTCTAGTGAGCTTAAATGTAATAGACTTTCTTTTCTTGTAACACTTATGTAATGTTTGATCAATTCAATGAGAAACTCTTCTATATATGTTTGTTGGTTGTTTAATGTTATATCTATTTATATTATTTATCGTTACACACATACATGACAATGTATATAGGTTTACAGTTGTTAGACATAGTTCTGAACTATTAAAGGTTCAAAAATGCGTTTAACTAAGTATCCTGATTCAGTCGCACGACTGGACCATACGAATGGGCCAATCGCACGACTGAACCAGGTGATTGAGTCAATCGCACGATTGAGTCATAAGACTGACTCAGTCGTACGAATGAACCAATCGTACAACTCAGTCGCACGACTGAGCCAGTCGCTTGGCTCAGTCGTACGAATGAGAGCTGTAACCTTTAAATACCACTTAATTCTTGGAAAAACTGAACACTTCGAATATTATAAACCCTAGCAGTTCCGTTCGTCCGGGAGTCCCTTCCAACTTCATAGAACGTTTCTGATCGGCTCTAATTAATTCTTTACGTATTCTCATTGTTAGTTTTGATCAGATTAACGTTCTCCCTGATTGGATCGCCAATCAAATAGGATTCCGTACTATTGATCTGGTTTCATGTTTGAATCAGTTAGTACTCCGTCGTACACGGTCCTAACAAGTGGTATCGGAGCTTTCGCTTTTGATTCTTCGTGGATTCAATCGTTTTTGTGACAAAGTCAACGTTTTTAAGCGAAAAGATCCGTTCTTTCTGCTCAAAATCAAGTTTTTGCGTGTGCATGTTCTGAAAATTGAGTCTTTTCGAGTTGCAGCCGTCTAGGGTGTAAAAGATTGTGTTTTTAGGTCAAAGTGTGTGAAAAATTTCAATTTCAGCAGTCTCAGTCGCACGATTAACTCAATCACACGACTGAACTCCATTCGCCAGTCCAATCGTATGACTGAACTCAATCGCTCGTTAAATCGCACGATTGACTTAGCCGGTCCGTCCAGTCGCACCACAGCCTCAATCGCCTACCCAGTCGTACGACTCAGTTCAATCGCACAGTGATTGTCTCAGTCGCCTCTCAGTCGCCTTTCTCAGTCGCCTAACATTTTGCTTTCAAAGTTAAAGACTAAGACACAATGGACTCAGAGAACTTCGCATTCTCAGCAGGAAAGGACTCAAGGATTCAGAACCTCTTGCTACTGGAAAATGAGATTGGGAACCATAATAAACCTCCTAAGTTACTGTCTATTGATGAATTTCCTCAGTGGAAGCAATGATTTAAAATTCATCTAAATGGTATGGATACCAATCTCTGGAATGCTATTGAGACTGGTTACAATATGCCAGTTGGAACTGACGGTATACCCTTAACGTTGAGTGGATTGACTGATGCATAAAGATTGCTTATAATGTAGAAAAGAAAGCATATGCCATGTTAACACAGTCTATTCCTAAAGAAATCTTCCATCAGTATTCTGAGCACAAGCAAAGTAAAAAGTTCTGGAAGGCTCTTGAAAAAAGGTATGAAGGGAGCACAACTCTTAAGTCCTTAAAGGCCAAAGCACTAAGAAAGAGTTTGATAATTTTTCTGCCATCGGAAATGAGAGCTTGGACGACATCATTGACCGCTTCTATCATCTGATGAGTGAACTTCACACTCATGGTGTTCAAAAGTCTAAGGAAGAAAAGTGTCAAGTTTGGCTGACGGGCTTCCATAGAAGTGGGATTCGTTTATTTTCACCTTAAGATACAATTCAGTTCTTGAGACTTAGGATATAAATGATTTCATCCTGAAACTGAGAGAAGAAGAAGTGAGAGACAAGTACAAGGCAAAGAAGGGTTCATATGCTCAGGATCCGACTCTCTACAATGTGATTCCCACTCCAAATGCAAAATCTTCCAATGCTCCTCTGCAGACTGCGTTTGTTTCTAATACATCTGTAACGGGTCAAAGCTCATCGTCTAGCAGTGAGTCAACTGTCTCATCAGGGGTTCAACACAGTGTTCCTGAAATTCAATCGACAAAGTTAGTGACAGAAAACTTGGGAAAAGTAATTGTGGAAGTGGCTAAAGAAGACAGGGATCTACCGGCTGCTGTTGTTCATTCCTATGATGGCTTGGTAGAAGGAAAGATAGGAAACTGCCACTTGGCTGATGAAGACTATGAGCAGGTGGATGAGAATGAGTTGGAGAGAATGGATAGAATGTGGGCTCTCGCTTGTGTTGTGCGACGAGCTAAGAAGTTTGTGAAGAAGACTGGTCAGAATCTGGTAGCTACCAAAGATACTACTTTGGTTTTGACAAGTCTAAAGTCACCTGTTTCAATTATGGTGAGAAAGGACACTTCAAGCGGGAATGTGTCAAACCGAAGAAGACTAGCAATGGAAACCCGTTCTCGTCCTTCACCAAACAGGACAAAGAGAAAAATCCCGCTTCAACAAGCAGTGATTCAAAAGCAATGGTGGCTCAAGGTGATGAAGGACAGGACTGGTTCTTCTGATTCTTATCTGATGGTGAAGCCAACATTGCATCTGTTGAAGATCTGAATGAAGACTCAGTGAGTGAGGGGGAGAACTTAGCTGAACCTGACACTGCTGATTTGGATGAAGACATAGCTGCTGCTGATCAACTTGTTGAAAATGAGCTGAATGCTGATTCTGAAGCACAATCTGAACCTCAAAATGCTTTCATGGCAGGAACGTCTACATCTGCACAGGTAGAATCCAAGGATGATTTGTTTATTAAACATGCTTGTGCTGAATGTGATAAATTTAGGGAAAGTAGTGATCTGAAATTTGCTAGGTTATTAGATCATAATGATAACTTAGTAAATGACTTAAAATTGCGCACAGAGGCTAACAGGGTTTTAAAACAAAATGAAAGCAGCTATAAAGAAAAAGTTGAAGTGTTAAAGAAACAATTAAAAGAAACTGAGGTTGTTGTGTTTAACCAAGAAAATGATATAAAGTTTTATTTAAAGACAATTGAAGAAACTAAAAAGGACAGAGCAGTTTTGGAAGTTGAAAACGAGTCTTTGAAACAAAAACTCCACAGTCTAGCTAGTTCTTCACATATTTTGAAAAACTTGGTTAAGGAACGCAACAACGGGGAGGGTTTGGGTTACAAAGTTGTGCCTCCACCACATGAGATCCTTTTAAACACCAAACAAAGTCCAATTAATAATAACCCAATAAAGATCATGTGGTGACAACTCCTCTGGTCAGCGATCCGGACACAGCAGTTAAATCTGCCCCTCCGGCTACTGACCAGAAAGCATCAACATCAGGCACAACTGGTACAAAAATCACTGGAAACCGGGTGGAAGAGAATGTTCAAGCATCTCTTGGGTTGGGTCCAAAATCGACTACCACACAACCTAAGAGTTCCAAAACCACTCAAACTAAACCGGTGAAGCAAGATAACTACCATCTTCTAAGAGAAAACACACATAATGTTAAACACCTAAAATTTGTCAAGGAAGGTGAAAATCTTAGAAGTGAGACCAAAAAGGAAGTACCTGAAGTTTACTCACCGCCCCACAAGAGATCTCCTAGTCCTGTTGAAAGGAGGTCATGCTATACTTATGGACAACACGGTCACATCTCTTCAAATTTTCCTCACTATCGGACACCAAAAATTAAAATTGAGTTAGACAACGAAGTTAAACAAGTTTCAAAACAAAGATCTAAGACTCCCATTAGATCAAAAACTCCTATTAGGTCCAAAACACCTTCTAGGTCATTTCCATCTCCTCCGCGCCAAAGGCAACACAGACAAGTCACTGGCAAGTCTGTGATGCATGAGGTAAAACCTGTTTTTGAAACTAAACCAAAAGTTCAAACTGTAAATCAGTCTACGGTTTACCACAAACAATCCTTTCACAAGGATGGTTTGTGGAAAGCCAAAACAACTGATGTGCCTGAAAGCATGGACAAGTTGAAAGTTGATGTCCCACCCACTGATAAAGGACAGTGGGTCGAGTTCATGATGTGTGATGCCTCTAGGAAACCCAAGCCAGTCAAGGATTGGGTCCCCCTCCTTAACTAATAATTTTCTATTATGTGCAGGTTGTCCACTATAGTGCTTCTACCAATACATGGATAGTTAATAGCGGAGCTTCCAGGCACATGACGGGAAATCAGTCCCTCCTTTACAATGTCAAAAAATTAAAGGGGGACATGTTTCTTTGCTGGAAATGAAGGAGGATACATTACCGCTCAGGGAGAAGTAGGTAATGCAAAGGTAAGGTTCGATAAACTCAATTTTGTTCAGCAATTAGAAAACAATCTTCTTTCAGTGTCTCAGATACGTGACAAGGGCTTCAAAGTTATGTTTGACAATCGAAAATGTTACATTCTGAAGAAAGAGATGGAAATTCCAGAGGAGCAGTATTAATGTCAGCATCTAGATATAATGACTTGTATGTTCTAGATATGTCTAATGCTTCTACTAGTGCTTCTACTGTTCAATGTTCTTGTCTAAAGCTACAGAGAAGCACTCCATCTCATGGCACAGGAGAATGGGACACATTAATCACAGGAAGATGAATCATCTGATTCATAACAACTTAGTTGATGGAGTTCCTGTAAAGAACTTCAAACTTCCTGATTTTTGTGTCTCATGTAAGAAGGGAAAGCAGGGAAAGCAGACCAGGAAATCTCACAAGACTAAGCAGGTCAATTATATTGAGATGCCCCTGGAGCTATTGCACATGGATCTATTCGGTCCAGTCAGCACAAAGAGTATCGCCGGAGACTGGTACTGCTTTGTAATCAATGATGACTACTCACGGTTCTTCTGGGCGATGTTTCTGAAAGCAAAGTCAGAAACATTTGAGTCATTCAAGGTGCTCGTGACAACACTGGAGTCTCTCTACAAGCTGAAGGTTAGGAAGATTCATTTAGACAATGGAACAGAGTTCAAGAATCAGTGGATGGATGCTTTTGCAAAGAAAAGGGAATTGTTCATCAATTCACCTCTGCATACACACCACAGATGAATGGAGTTGCTGAGCGAAAAAATACGAGCTTGATCGAGACCGCTAGGACTATGTTGGCACATTCAAAGCTGCCAGTGCAGTTCTTGAACGAAGCTGTTCCCAATGCATGCTACACACTTAATCGTGTGTTAGTAGTGAAGAGGCATGGGAAGACTTGCTATGAGTTGCTACAGAAGCGCAAACCTAACCTGGAGTATCTGGAACCATTCGGTGCTCCTTGTACGCTTCTAAAGAAAACTCAAGAAGGCAAGTTCAATAAAAAGGTAGATCAGGGGATCTTTCTAGGATACAGCATACCAGACAAGCGAGTTTACAACAACTCTACGGGTCAGGTAGAAGTATGGTGCAATGTTGACGTTCAACGATTCACTATCCCCCCTGCTGGAAAAGGTCCATCGTCATTCTTTGACTACGATGGCTTTTTCAAATCATTCAATCTTCCTCAAATAGATTTAGATGAAGATATTGCTACTCAGATGATGCACGATGTTCTAAACACACTGAATCTAGATACTAGCAATACAGCACCTGCGAGTGGATCATCGAGATCTTCACCAACTGATCAGGACGAAAGTGACGACTCATCAGATGATGAGGAAGCAGCTGAGACCGGCCTTGCTCCAAACATTATCAAGTAGGAAGCTCACCAGCTGCTGAACATGCATCAGGAAATATGGATACTGAACCTCCAGTCACAAATCTAGATACTGAAGTTGTCGTCTTTACGACACCTGTGACTAGGATCAGTACGAATCATCCGCCGGAAGCTATCATTAGAGATCTACACTCTGGCGTGCAGACGAGAAATCAGTTGTATTCTGCTGATTATGCTGCAATTATGGAAAAGGGCTACGTGAATGATGGGGCTTTCAGATGCTTTGTCTCTCAAGTCGAACCCAAACACGTAAGCGATGCCCTGAAGGATGAGGCCTGGGTCAACGCTATGCAAGAGGAGCTACTACAGTTCAAGAAGCTTGGAGTGTGGATACTCGTTGACCGGCCCAAAGGCATAAAGGTGATTGGCACCAAATGGGTGCTACGCTGCAAGAAGGATGACCAAGGTGTCGTTACTAGAAACAAGGAACGGTTGGTTGTTCAAGGCTTCAGACAAGTAGAATGGAAGCTATCCGCATCTTTCTAGCCTACACCACTTACATGATGATCAAAGTCTATCAACTAGATGTTAAGAGTGCATTCTTGCACGGGGAAATCCGTGAAGAGGTCTATGTCAGTCAACCCGAGGGATTCGAAGATCCTTATCATCGGGACAGAGTCTACAAGTTAGACAAGGCTCTGTATGGGCTACATCAGGCTCCTCGAGCCTGGTATGAAAAGCTCTCCACTCATCTGCTGAAACACGGGTTTCGCAGGGGTGTGATTGACTGCACATTGTTTATCAAAGAAAGAGATGGTGATTTACTAATGGTGCAAATCTATGTGGATGACATAATTTTCGGTTCACGAAATGAAGAGCTATGTAAAGAATTTGAATCTGTGATGAAGGCAGAATTTGAAATAAGCGCCATAGGAGAAATGAAGTTCTTCTTGGGATTACAGGTGGATCAAACACCAACCGGTATTTTCCTACATCAGACAAAGTATGTCGGCGACATTCTTAGTCAGTTTGATATGGAAAACGTCACTGTTGCCAGTACCCCTCTCGCCACAAATCATGATGTCCCTCCTGATGAGAATGGGGATTTGGTGGATGCCACTATGTATGGTGGGATGATCGGATCTCTCATGTACCTCACTGTCTCCCGTCTAGATATCATGTATGCCACATGTTTATGCTCCAGATATCAAGCAAAACCGAAAGTAAATCATGTGATCGGGGTGAAAAGAATCTTCCGTTATCTGAAAGGTACACCAACACTGGGTTGTGGTATCCTCATGATGATGAATTTGAGCTCATTGCGTATAGTGATTCACACTATGGTGGCTGCAAAATGAATTTCAAGTCTACATCAGTAGGGTGTCAGTTTTTTGGAAGGAGTTTAGTCACGTGGCAATGCAAGAAGCAGACCTCGGTTGCCTTATCAACCTGCGAAGCTGAATACGTTGCTGCTGCAAGCTGCTGCTCTCAGATTATCTGGATCCAATAGCAAATGCTGGACTACGGTTTGCAATTCTCTAACACCCCTATCTATGTTGATAACTCTGCTGCTATAGCTGTAACTAAAAATCCGGTTCAACACCCTAAAACTAAACACATCGGCATAAAGTATCATTTCATACGCGACTGCTATGAAAAACAATTAATTGATGTGGTAAAGATAAACACGGATTTTCAACGCGCTGACCTCTACACTAAAACCGTTTGATAAACCCAGATTTTTCTACCTGCTAGAGGTCAACGGCGTGAAAAAGAAAAGTGACATTATCTCTGACGACACAGATACATAGTCCGACACTAGTTCTGTCTTTCTTTTTATTTTTATTTTAATTTCCTTGTCTTATAAAAATCCAAAAACACAAAAAGATTTTATGTTTTAGAATTTTAGGGGGAGATTAGGTTACTTTCAGTATTTAGTTACTCAAAAAAAAAGGGGGGGGGGGAGGGCAGATTAGCTAAAAGGCAAAAAACAACAAAGATAAGTCTGTGATTCTACACTTAGGGAAAATGATAGTACACAGGCATCCAGCTACTTGGAACACCAAAAAGATTTTACATTTTTTAGAATTTCAATTTTATTAAACCAGAGAAAATTGTTAGTCAGAGGATTTTAAGTCTAACAAGATTGGGAAAATGATAGTACGCTTGTGTGTTACTGTAATTACACGGAGAAAATTAATCTCGGGAGGTGCTATTTCACTATAAGATGTGTCGTTAGATTCAACACAATAGACGAGGAGACGTCATTGGTGAACTCAATCTAAACTAAATGGTTCAACCGACTGTGGGGACCCATCTTATCACTGGTTAACACAATCAGTTATTTCCAATAAGGGATAACGAGCAAATTAACGCCACCAAAGGTGTGCGAGTGACCACAAAAAGAGCAAAGCATGAAAATTGATTACAAGCGCAATCAAGCTGATAACTTATGTTGTTGGTGCGTTATGTGAAAAAGAAAATGCTCTCTAACAAGGAGATAGGTTGTGTGCCTCTCTGCTGTGCGATGGCACTGACCTTAGGATAAGCATAACCTACATATTCTAGAATTCATTTTTGTTTGTCGCCTCTCTGTTGTGCGATGGCACTGACCTGATGCTTGGCTTCTCTTTGAAAGTTCTAAGAATAGTCTCTTCTTGTCAAAATACCCATAGACCACTCAAAAGTCTCCTGACGAATGTTGATTACCATATAAGCGTGGGATCCACAAATGTTGGTTGAAATAAAATAACTTAATTCATCACCAATGTGTGTCAAAAGTCTGTGTATGGATTTAAGTGGACAAGAATACTGACAATCGTCGTGGATGCATCGACTGATGTTGATAATCAACGTGCGTTACATATCATATCAAGCATGATTCCCAGTTAGAACTTAGAAGTCTCAGATGAATGAAAAACTGTGATATGTAAATATGTTAGTTTCCTTTTCGATAAATATAAAAGGTTCCAAGTAATTAAGTTTATGCCTGTCTGATTCCATATGAATCTGCCTTGAAAATGTTGTTAATGCTAATACGCATATCTACCCAACCCTAACAAAATCACAAAAACATTTTGTTTTGTTATTTAGTTTAGTATTTTATTTTATTTGTAAGTATGTCAGTGTCGGACTGTGCTATGCTACTCATTGCAGAACATGTCACAAAATGAACTTAACGTTTAATCTATACTAAATGTTTCTGAAAAGGTAAAAGGATCATGTCTGAGATGATCAGGTGGATAATGGATCATGTCTGAGATGATCGGATGGATAAATGGATCACATCTGAGGTGATCAAACCGGTTTTTTATTAAAATGGTCATGTCTGAGATGATCAAATAACTCATAATGTTTATCTATTGATTAATCGAACTAAGTGTCATATGGTAAAATGGTCAAAATGTCACAAGTATGTCCCATTCGCACGAGTGAACCATAAGTATGGTCCAGTCGTACGATTGGAGAATACGAATGAGTCAAATCGTACGATTGGACCATGTGAATGAGTCCAATCGCACGATTGGAGGTGACTGACTGTGTCAAACGTCTGAATGATCTCAATCGTACGATTGGAGGTAAGTGATTGGGTGAATCGTACGACTGAAGCTCAGTCGCACGACTCATTCATGCGACTAGGCTCAGTCGCACGACTGGGAGGTGCCCTTGTATAAATACAGGTGAATCGACCATCAGTCGCTTCATTCACCCAAATCGCCCCTAATTCGCACGATACGTCGAATCTCTGCCAAAATTTCTGAAATACCTATTAGCTGATTTACTGCTTTCTAACGTTGGATATCGGTTATACAGGTAATAATCAAGGTGCATCAACGTTTAAACCGGGAACAGACATCAAGAATCACTCACATTTTGACCTAACAGTAACCGAGCCTTAAACCGACCAATAAACCATCTAAACTGAACTTAAAGATCAAATTAATGATAAAATATACTTAGTCGGCCTAATCTGAGTGTAATGAGCCTAATCTCAACGTTTAAAATCAAGTTTTGCTCAAAATCAGAATTTGAATGGACAAACTGTCAGTCATGCGATTGGACACACTGATGAACTCCAATAGCACGACTGAGCAGGATGACTAGACTCATTCGCAGACTGAGATAGACGAATGATTCAATCGCACGACTGAACCATGCGTCTAAGCTCACTCGCACGACTGAGGCAAATGCATAAGCAATCGCACGACTAAGTCCAATCGCTAGACTCAATAGCACGTATGAGCTTAATCACATAACTAGAGCTCAGTCGTCCAGCTCAGTCGCACGACTAAATTCAATCGCTCTGTTCAGTCGCACGACTGAACAAAATGTTCAATTACTTGAAACAAGTCTGGAATACTTTGACACGTACTAACGTTTATTTGTTTTATGTGAACAGATGACAAGCAGATGGCCCATGACCTCTAAGTACAACATCTGTGCTTATCTCGATCTGACTTCCCGCAAGTCCGCTGAGTTTGCCGGAATCATTACCTTCCTACGTCGCTCGAGAATATTTCGACCGATATCTACATCGTGTACTCCCTACCGATCGATACAACAAGAGTTCTGGGAGAACGCTGCTGTTGACAGGTCTACTGAGCCATACCGTATAAGGAGTTCTATATTTGGGGACACCATAGAGATATCGGAGGAGGATCTACAGACAGTTTTGGAGTTCGGGGATGATGCAGACTGTCCTACTCGACTACATCCCCTCACAGTCTATGGCTGCTATCTGAGAGCCAAGTATTCTGGGGACATAAATGCAAGTATGCTCAACAAGAGCAACTTGTGCCCCCAGTTCAAATACTTGGCACATGTCCTTCTGCGATGCATTGCATCAAGGAAGGGTGGGTTTGATGAGTTGTCAGACCAGATGCAAAATGCTTACGCTGCACTGGTGCTGAACCATCATTTAGCTTCTGCAGGATGATCTTCACCTACTTGGTAGAGAACATCGAGGCCAAGGGGAAGGAGAGTTTTTGTATGTACCCTCGATTCATCCAGATGATTATCGACCAAAAGCTCCCCCAACTGCCTAAGGCTCAAGAAGATGCGGTCGTCCTAGAAATTATGGACGACACTACATTGGGGAGGATGAAAGTCTACAGGGGAAGCAGGTGAAACCCCCGGTAAGAGATTGTTTGGGCATCTGGCCCGGGAAGACTATGTGGCGCCTTCAAAGAGGAAGTGGCGCCACGAGGACAGTGACTCGGATGTAGAGTAGATTGCTCTGCCCTCCGATGACTCCGATGATGATCATGATTCTGATCAGGGAGGGGATGGTCAGGGAGGACCCAACCAGCTCCTATACACCCTGATTTCCTCATGGAGGAGGAGGAAGAGTCCGATGAAGAGCCGCTAACCCGGGCTGTGGGAAGTCGGGTAGTGGCAACTGAGCAGGGTATTAGGGCGGTTGGTGGACGCCAGGGAGCTTCTGGGGGTTCTACAGCTGACCCATCATACACCCCAGACACTGCCAGTAGCCAAGGGGGAGCATCTGGATGTAAAGGACTCAGACTCAAACGGATGGCTCAGCCCCATGGAAGAAGCCCAAGCGAAGAAGGTTGACCCAACTCACATCCACCACCACTACCTCAACCACCCTACTACTTCAACCACTCCTATTACCATAGCCACCACTACACCCATTCCACCACCTGTTACCACCTCTACCACCTCACACACAATACCACACCTGCTCCAACCACCAACTTCATTTAAACCAACCCCAATCTTCACAGCTACCACCGCAAGCCATCAAGCCAACCCATCCTCCTTCCCATCTGGATCGTCTCTACCTCCAATTGGAATAGAGGAACAACTGTCAGCACTAAATCGGATGGTGCTGAAGTTGTTAGCTGCAAATGATGAGAAGACTGCTCGGCTTCAACAGCTTGAGGAGCAAAATGCTTCTCAAGCCCATCTTATTGCTCAGCAAGCTGAGCAGATCTCTCAACTCCAGGAACAACATGTCATATCTACTCAGAAGATTGAGGAGTTGGAGTCTGCGAATAAGAAGATCCTGCTGAAACTGAAAGGGTCGCAGGATGAGCTGTTAAAGATCAATGAAGGAGATGAAGATGGTGATGATGATAAGGAAGATGATGAAGAAGAGGATAGTAATGATGATGATGAGGGAGGTAATGACGAGGATAAAGGAAAAGATGGCGATGAAGATGAAGGAGATGCATTTGCATCTGCCCTGGTCATGAGCAGCGGACTAAGAGAAGACAAGACCAGGGAGCATCAGCTGCTGCAACACCGACCTCCCCATCTGCAGAAGACCCAGCCAGGATCCAGGACAAAAGTATTGATTAGATGTTTTATTCTTAAACTTTGTACTTGATTCTTCTTTGATGTATATGAAACTCATGTAAATATTTAATGATTAATGTTTATTTAACTTGAGTTTATACTAATGATTGCTACTCTACATGTTGATATTAAATAGATAAGGGATTTCAGCAAGATGAGCATGATGTTGCTCCCCTCCAACAGATCAAGTCTCAACTCACAATGATTCTTGATCTGCAGGGGATCGTCAGAAGGTCGGTGAGTATACTCCTGAAGAAGGAGAAATAATTCACGACCTTACTGATGAGCAGCTTGCTGTATATTTCGTCTAAATCCAGACGAAATTGTTAAGGATGCACCAACTTTTGATGATGCTGATGATGACGAGCTCAACGACGTTGAAGAAATAGAAATTGAAGACACACAGATCAGCACTACCCAGAATACACTGACCGAGAGGGAAACGTGTTTCCAGATTTGGTAAACACTCTCGACAGTGATATTCTGGGTAAACTCAGTGAAAAAGAGAAGGGAGCAGAAGCCTCAACGAGCCAACCCCAAGCCTCGGACGCTGATGTTGATATCCGAAAGGCTGAATGGGCGGCTTGCTTCGCCGAGGTCCGAGCCCAACGTGCTACAGCGACACAGAGTACCTACACCAAACTCTACAAAGTCAAGAAAAACATGAAGGTGTCAGGGAAAATCATTGCTTGGGCCGATTTTGATGACCTCGGGGTGTATGCAGTAAAACGGGAGAGGGGTATCGAGTACTTCAGATTCCCTCATGATCTGAAGACTCTCCCTGGTTTGAGCTCAACCAGCTGGCACGCTTGAAGTTATTATACGCTGATCCGAAGAAAATGTCAGGCTGGTTTGAGGCTGCCCTGAGGAGTGAATACAAGACTAGATGGGTCAACTTCAGACCACAGCAGGCCACACGTTACATCAGAAGGTCTGAAGTGAGTCCCATTACTGGCTTACCTAAGATTGTCCTGAAGTGGCGCCCTCCGCGTACTATGTCCAGAATTCCACTGAGGGAGATGCCACAGGACTTTACCCCACATTTTAAGTGGTGGTATTATGACTGGCGCTCAGGAGAGGCAGTCATCGTTTTGGATAGGGAAGGATTTGTGGACACAATCAGAGTGTTCGACCCTATGTGCTAATAAACTTGTCAGCTTCGGATGTCTATACGCTATACAAGTGGCCACTATTTTTTGACATGCAGGATATAGTGCAAGCACTACAGTTTCAGCATATCATACGTCTATGCTTGCACTTAATATCCATGTCGGTGTTTCTAAAGAGGAGAGGGTAAAGAGATTTGAAGAGTTCAAGAAAGAAGTCAAAGTCTAGATAGAACTAGGTCCAAGGGGAGTTTGTTAGTACACATGTCCCCAGTTCTAGTCTAGTGAGCTTAAATGTAATAGACTTTCTTTTCTTGTAACACTTATGTAATGTTTGATCAATTCAATGAGAAACTCTTCTATATATGTTTGTTGGTTGTTTAATGCTTATCTATTTATATTATTTATCGTTACACACATACATGACAATGTTATATAGGTTTACAATTGTTAGACATAGTTCTGAACTATTAAAGGTTCAAAAATGCGTTTAACTAAGTATCCTGATTCAGTCACACGACTGGACCATGCGAATGGGCCAATCGCACGACTGAACCAGGTGATTGAGTCAATCGCACGATTGAGTCATAAGACTAACTCAGTCGTACGAATGAACCAATCGTATGACTCAGTCGCACGACTGAGCCAGTCGCTTGGCTCAGTCGTACGAATGAGAGCTGTAACCTATAAATACCACTTAATTCGTGGAAAAACAGAACACTTCGAATATTATAAACCCTAGCAGTTCTTGTTCGTCCAGAGAGTCCCTTCCAACTTCATAGACGTTTCTGATCGATTATAATCAATTCTTAACGTATTCTCATCGTTAGTTTTATCGGATTAACATTCCCCTGATTGGATCGCCAATCAAATAGGATTCCGCACTATTTGATCTGGTTTCACGTTGAATCAGTTAGTACTCCGTCGTACACGGTCCTAACAACTATGCAAGCACATGGCCTTCTGGGCGCATGGGAACACTTAGGCGCATGGGCACTATTGGGACGCATAGCTCAACACTTAGTCATTCTTGGAAAATTCTAGGCACATGGGCACTATGCAGGCGCATGTGTGCCTTGGCGCATGGGCAATATAGGCGTTTGGGACACTTAGCCAAATTCAGCCACATGGGACTTAGGCGCATGACAACTAACTTTAACTACTATCATCATAATTTTGTCCCAAATCAAATTCTAATACGTTCTAAGCTTAGTTCTTATATTCTAAGCATCAGAAACACATCAATAACATTATCAGAACCATAAATCACCCAAGCTATACACCCATCCACATACACATACGCACATACATACGGGTAACATACCAATTTTACAAAAACATACATACATGCATTTCCAAACATTTAAAAAGGGGGTTCTAGAACTCACCTTATGCAACTTTGAGTGTATCTTCCTTCAAACCCGTACGCAATGAGTTCAAGCACCTAGAAACCCACAGACACACACACCCGAACACATACATAGACACATAAGCATATAACCAAGGCTAAATCTAGCCAAGAACAACTTGAAAACACCAAGTCTTACCTTAAATTCGGCTTCTTCTTGTTCTTCTTCTTCAAATTCTGAATTCTACCCTTTCTCTCTCTAAAATCCCAAATGAAATGAAGTGTGCAGACAACATTGGCGGCCATGCCACCTTTCGTATAAAATATTTTAAATTTCATACTTTTGACATATTTAACCCCTAACTTGGGTTAAATTTCATTTCTTCTTTTATTCTTCTTCTTACAACTCTTAAAATATCTGGGTGTTACTGTAAGGATTTCTATAAGTCTGATGCAGCCAAAACACTCTAAGTCTTCCTGCATGCTGCACAGAAGAACATGAAGTAGAAATGCTTCGGAAGTTTTACACTTCAGAAATATTCTAAGTGTAAAATCTTCCGAAGCCAAGACCAATATCTTCCGAAGCCAGATATGAAGTCTTCTAAAGCTTCAAAGACAAAGTCTTCTGAAGCCAAAGAACCAAGACAGATTCTTCCGAAGACTTTTATCACATATGCTTTTATCTGATGTACTTTTTCTATAAAGCTGAACCACTTTCCGCTGCCACTCTGGTTGGTCACCAACTTGCATGAGTTGGTGAAAAGGTCCATGCTTCAGGAAAACTGTACATTGAGGTCTTGAGTCTGTGCTTTCTACATTATGTACCTTTATCCTTTTTGTAATATATTAAGATGCGAGCTATGGCATGTCATAGTCACCGGTCAAAAGGCAATCTATCTTTTGACTCTACATTTGATTTTGTAGTTGTCTAATCTTATGTATCCAGCTGGCTTTCATAGTATGGCTGGCTGTAGGTTGTAGTATATAGTGTCTCAAGTCATGTAACTTAGTATGTATGCAAATGCTTATGTTGAATACTTGTAACTTTAACTTGAGAAGCAATATACAACATCCTTGAAAAAAAACTACTTGTGTTGTTATCTTGTTCTGTTTCTAAGTTTACTTGTGTTCTTTGAATCATCATAACTGGTTTCCTATTTGATGTTAAATGTTCTTATACATTCTCCTCATTGTGTTGTTGTGTTGTAAGTGCTACCCTTCACGGTTCCTGCATTTGGTATCAGAGCTTTCCAGGCTCTTGATATAAGATCTCACCATCTTAAGATCCCTCACACACACAAAACACTTAACAACTCAAATGGCAGCTCTTTCTAAAGCTGATATGGAAACTGGTACCATGACCAAGTCCCCACTGATCACTCCTGAAGACTTCAACACATGGTACACGAGAATGGAAGGCTTTATCAAGTGTCAAGACTCAAGGATATGGGACTCAGTTGTTAATGGTCCTTTTATAACAAGCACTACTTCTGCTACTGGTAATCGTATCATCCCTAAAGATGTGGATGATTACTCAGAAGAAGATAGGAAAAGAATAGAGCTTGATCAAAGGGCCATGACTTCTCTTCAAATGCTCTTCCAAACTCCATCTACAGAGGCTTCAAGAAGTGCAAGACAGCTAAAGATTTATGGGATGCACTGAAGCTCATGTATGAAGGATCCAAGGAAACTAAAGAGAACAAGAAGGATCTCTTAAAGCAGCAGTTTGAGAACTTCACCTTCAAGGCTGGTGAGACACTGACTCAACAATACTTCAGGTATGTTGAGATAGTGGACACTCTAGTGGATATTGGAGTAACTCTTGAGAACAGGGACATAGTAAGGAAGTTCATGTCTTCTCTTCCTAAACTATGGACACATTATTGTGTTGTGATCAAGAGAACTTCGACCATAAGACTCTTACTCTTACAGAGTTGTATGGTATCCTGAGTGCATTCCAAACGGAGATGAATATGCAAAACTCCTCTGGTAACTCTAATAACCAACTGAGTTCAGCTCTTCATGTCGATGAAAGGGAAAGCATTGAACCATAACATCAAATGCTATGGTACCCTGAAACTCATAAAAGGGGCCTTTCGCTACCTTCCCAGAGAAACCAAGAGAAAGCTACACTCAAGGAAGTCCCTTCCAAGAGACAAGTTCTTCTCATGCCTTTGTCTCAGCTGATGAAACCTCTGGAAACTTTCTCTTCACTCTTGAAGACCTGGACTGTATCCATCCAGATGATCTGGAGTATATGGAGATAGTCAGCAAATGGCTCTTCTCACTCACAGAGCCAAGAAGTTCTACAAAAGGACTGGGAGAAAGTTTCTAAGCAATACATCAAGTGGAAAGTTTGGGCTGGACAAAAGCAAAGTAAAGTGCTACAGCTGTAACCAGATGGGGCACTTTGCAAGAGAGTGTAAGACACCAAGAACAAATGGTGGCCAAACACAAACCAGATCAAACTACACTGAGAAAGCTCACCAGAATAAGATGCCAAAGCAGCAAGCTGCAGTTGCTGTTGAAGAAGGAGGCTTTGACTGGAGCTTTCAAATAGAAGATGCATCTCCAAACCAAGCTCTTATGGTAGACCATGATGAAACCAAGGTATTGGAAAATCTTTGCTCCTCTGAATGCATTGCTAAAGTTAGTAGATACAGGTCATATAACTTAGAGCTAAGATCTATCCTTGAGTCCTTAAACATCTTAAAAGCTGATTTTAAAAGAGCTAAAAATGATTATAAACTCAAAATAGAAGATTTAGAGAAAACCATTTCAACTCTTAAACATGAGCTAAGAAATTACAGGACTCAGATCAAAGATCTCATAGCTAAGTTAACTGAATGCCAGGCTGAGCTTGTGATCAGCAAAGCTAAGGCAGAAAACTGTGTTCTTGAAGAAGAAACCTTCAAGAACATAATATCCTCATCCTTGCATGCAAAAGTGTATTATCAAAATAAGAAGGGACTGGGATCTAGTAGATAGCTCCTGCACACACCATCTTGTCTGTAAGATCTCCTAGGTGTGGAACTTATGAAGATGAGCTTCCCCTCGTAGATCCTTTGACTGAAGAGGATGAAGAGAAGATGGTGAAGAATGACTCTGGTTTGAGTGAAGAAGAGCATTCTAAGAAGGGTCACCATCCCTCTGAGGAGAATAAAGCTGTTGGATGACCAAGTCAAGAAGAAAGAACATGATCAGGAAAGCCAAAAGAAAATCAAATAAGGCTCGAGAGATCAAGGCACTTTGACTCTAAGCAGAAACAAGTTTTTATCTCTGCAGGGTTTGAAGTGGTTAAGACTGATGACATGAACTCTGGTTCATGTGCAACTCATCTCAGCAACAAGAAGAAGACTGATCAGTTGTGTGTTACTGCTACATAGCTTGGACCATCCAACTCCAAGAACAGTTCTCAACCCAAAAGAACTGTCTCAGCTCCTATAAAGGTGAAGGTGGAGAAGGGATGTGACCAAAGTCAGTCATCTTCTATGAAGATGACTCTTAGGAAGAAGAAACTGAAGTGTGTCATGTGTGAGAGTACTTCTCATTTGGCCAAGGATTGTCCATATAATCCTAAAGGTACTCTTCACATGATAAATAAAGAGACATCCAAGAATTCCAAGAAGAACTTAGCTTTGGAAGGAAAATTGTTTCCTTCGGAAGTTCCAAAATGAAGAGAAGGCAAGTGGAAAATGCCTTCAGAAGAAAAACTGGTCTCGGAAGAAAGGAATGCTTCCGAAGTACTGAAGCTTGCTGCAGTAAAGGCAAGTTCTTCTGAAGGCCCGGTCATCAAAACTTCCTAAGTTTCAAGAACTTTCGAAGTATTGAAGGTCAAGTCCAAACTTCCAAAGGTGGTGTGGAAGTCAAAGAAGGCCAAATGACTAAAGGTTCTTCATCAACAACAGCACAAGATCCTTAAAGCACAACCATAGGATCTATTACTGTTGCATTGTCTTCAACTATTTTAAATGAGCCCAAGACCAATGAGGCTTGGGTTTCCAAATGTAACTAACTATCTCTTTGTGCAGGAATAGCTAAAGACAAACAAAAATGTGTGGATCATTGACAGTGGTTGTTCCAGGCACATGATAGGCAATAGGTCATTACTCCAAAAGTTTGAAAGAATTGATGGAGGACCAGTTGCTTTTGGAGGAGATGCAGGTGGTTAGATTACTGGAAGGGGCAAGGTCACAAATGGTAAGCTCAGCATTGATAAGGTAAATTTTGTCAAGGAGCTTGGATACAATCTTTTGAGTGCATCTCAATTTTGTGATCAAAATCATAACATGCTGTTTACTGAGCATGAGTGCATTGTTCTCAAACCTGGGGTGGTCATTCCTCATGAGCACATCCTACTCAAAGCCCTCAGGAAAGGGAACATGTACAAGATGGATTTGCAAGAAATATCTCCCTCAGGAGAAGTTCATGCTTTCTATCTAAAGCAAATAGTGATGAGTCTTTCCTTTGGCATAAAAGAATGTGCCATGTAAACTTTAATAACATGAATAAACTAATTAAGAATGATTTGGTAACTGGAATACCAAAATAGAGTTTACAAGTGATGATCATTGTGTTGCATGCCTGAAAGGGAAGCGACACAAGGTATCTCACAAGCCTAAGGAAAGAAACTCCATCACTAATCCCCTACACTTGTTACATATGGATCTCTTTGGCCCACCACTGTAATGAGTTTAGGAAGGACCTCTTATTATTTAGTGATCACAGATGATTTTACAAGATTCACTTAGGTCATCTTTCTTAGAACTAAAGATGAGACCCCTGGGTTTCTAAAGAATTTCATCTTAAAGATTGAGAATCAATGTGATCACAAGGTCAAAACCATAAGATGTGATCAAGGAATTGAGTTCAAGAATCAAATACTTGATACATTTTGTGATGAAAAGTGTATTACAAGACAATATAGTGCTCCCAGTACTCCTCAGCAAAATGGTGTTGCTGAGAGGAGAAGCAGGACACTAATTGAAGCTGCAAGAACTATGTTGTCTAACTCTAAACTGCCCATCACCTTCTGGGCAGAGGCAGTCAACACTACCTGCTATGTGCAAAACAGAGTTTTAGTAGTTAAGGCACATGGTAAGACTCCTTATGAACTTTGGCACAAGAGGAAACGTTTCATTGGTTTTCTCAGGTCATTTAGGTGTCCTTGCACCATCTTGAATACCAAAGATCATATTGCCAAGTTTGCTGAGAAAATCAGATGATGGACAGTTCATTGGATACTCTTCACAAGCTAAAGCTTATAGAGTATACAATCTCAGAACTAGAGTAGTTGAGGAGTCAGCCAATGTGACTTTCAATGAACACACTCCTAGTGTGAAAGGTTCTGGTCCGGATTGGCTGTTTGATCTTGATTTAGTTACCAACTGTTTTAACAAATCTTATGAGAATGTTTCAGGGTCCATAGATATATTGCCTACAGGTGATTCTGATCCTAGATTTGAGCTAAGAAGACCTTCAAGCTACATACCTTCAGCTCCAGTGGTAACTAATCCTGCAAATAAAGCTTCTACCAGCACATCAATGACAAATCCTGCTGATACATCTTAGTTGCCTTCATCTTCCAGTTTTGAGGCATAAAAAATCAAATTCAAATGTTAGAGAACATGGTGGTGGTGACAGTGATCAGGAATTTCTTGATGCTGAGAACCATCCCATTGAAGAAAATCTCAATGATGTCACACACTCATTGGATCAAGTAATCTTGATAAGCGTACTGCTGTAGAGGGTGAATCCTCCTTGCCAGATCAGAATTTCTCCAATTTAGATCTGTCTAAACAACTTGTTGTGATCCCTCAACTAAGGATCCACAAGTCTCACCCTTCTACAAACATCATTGGAGATGTTGGTACAGGTGTAAGAACAAGAGGACAGTCTCATAATGCCAACATCTGTGTTCACTCTTGTTTCTTGTCCCAAATAGAACCAAAGAAGATTGATGAAGCTCTAAAGGATGGAAGTTGGGTTGAGGCTATGCAAGAGGAGTTGCTTCAATTCAAGAGGCAAAAGGTTTGGAACCTATGTCCTCTTCCTCAAGGGAAGACTATCATAGGTACAAAATGAGTTTTCAGGAATAAGAAGGATGATAGAGGACTTGTCATAAAAAACAAGGCTAGACTAGTTGTTCAAGGGTATACTCAAGACGAAGGGATTGACTACACAGATGTCTTTGCTCCTGTACTAAGACTTGAAGCTGTTAGGATATTCCTAGCTTTTGCTGCATCCAAGAACTTCAAGGTCTATCAACTTGATGTCAAGTGTGCTTTTCTCTATGGAGTGATTGATGAAGAGGTGCATGTCAGACAACCACCTGGTTTTGCAGATCCTGATGATCCTGATTATGTCTGCAAGCGTGATAAAGCTCTCTATGGGCTACATCAGGCACCAAGAAAGTGGTATGAGACTCTATCTCAGTATCTCAATCAGCATGGCTATGGCTATAAAAAGGTACCATTGATGGAACTCTCTTCATCAAAGGAATAAGGAATGACTTAATGCTAGTTCAAGTATATGTGGATGATATCATCTTTAGGTCAACTAATCCAAAGCTCTATAAGACTTTGAGAAGCTGATGAGGGATAGATTTGAAATGAGTGCCATGGGGGAACTCAATTTCTTTCGAGGAATTCAAGTGAAGCAAGTTGTCACTGGTATCTTCATAAGTCAGTCAAAGTATGTGCAAGACATACTTAAAGATTCAACATGACTGAATGTAAGGTTGCTAAGACACCATAGCTAGAAACCACTCCCTTGGACCTGATCTTGAGGTGAGTGTGTTGATGAACATCTCTACAGGGCTATGATTGGGTCTCTTTGTATCTTACAGCTAGCAGGCCAGTTATTATGTTTGCTACTTGCATATGTGCAAGATATCAGGCCAACCCAAGATGTCACACCTAATCACTGTCAAAAGAATTTTAAGATACCTTAAGGGAGCTCCATCTCTTGGCCTTTGGTATCCAAAAAACCTGACTTCAATCTGTATGCATATACAGATAGTGATTATGGTGGATGCAATACGACTGCAATGTCTACATCAGGGGATGTTAATTTCTTGGTGGAAGGATAGTCTCTTGGCAGTGCAAGAAACAATCCTGTGTGTCTGCATCAACTGCTGAGGCTGAATACATTATTGCTGCAAGCTGCTGTGCTCAATTGCTTTGGATTCAAAATCAGATGCTAGACTATGGATTCAACTTCAAAGAGACTCCCATTCACATAGACAACACAGTGCTATCTCAACACAGAGAATCCTGTGCAGCACTCAAGAACTAAGCACATCAACATTAGGTATCATTTGATTAGAGATAATTTTGAAAAGGGATTAATCAAACTAATCAAAGTTCACACGGATGAACAATATGCTGATCTGTTCATAAAGGCTTTTGATGAACAAAGATTTAAATATCTTATATCAGCTATTGGGTGATTAACTTTGAGTAGCTTTTCTTAAAAGTTAATCATATTATTCTAAAACTACGTATGTTCTATGTTGTCCATTCTATCACTTTAATAAGCCCCAGTTTCTCTTCGGAAGAAAAACCTTTAAAATATTCCTTAGATTTTTTAGAATTTTACTCTTTTTATCTTTCGGAAGATTTAAAGTTGCCTTCGGAAGCTTTTATTCATCTCAGAATGAAATTGGTATAAATTGCTTCCGAAGCAAAATTCTTCAAAATTTTTGAAATATCTTCCGAGGCAAATTTGCCTTCGGAAGCTTTTCAGTCAAAACTTCCAAAGTTAAATAACCTTCGGAAGATTTCTCGACTTCCAAGAAAACTATCTTTGGGCAAATGAAAACTACTTTTCAGAGGTGGGACCGACACACGGATTTCAAAGTTTATGTTCTTTCATTTACTTTGTCTCAAATCCAATTCATACAAATACCTAACGGTTACCCCTCTTCTTTTACCTGCTCCAAATTCATACCATACCTCAAACCTAATCTCTCTCAAATCGCATTTGTTCTTCACCTTTCTTCACCTTAAGCTTTTCTAAATGGCCAACATTCAAAGCAGAAAACAACCTGATTTCTCATGCAACTTCATAGGCAACACAATCAGGTTGCTTTATTGCACTCTAAGCACGATGATAGTTTCTCAGAGGTTTGCCGTTCTGGCTCTATCCAACTATTACACCTCCTCACCATTGATCCTACTCTTTATGAGGATCATCTGCTTGACTTTTGGAGGACATATCAAGAGGTTATCATGGATGGGGAGAAGGCACTATCTGCCACAGTGCAAGGGAGGACAGTCTTCATCACTCCAACCATCATCAACACCATCTTTAGCTGGATGATGAAGAAGGTGAACTGACTTTCCCAAAGGAAGCTGTTAACTATTCTTTGAGCAGATGGGCTATGAGGGAGATTTCACTAATAGACCTTAGGAAAGGAAAGGTCTCATCCCGTGGAAATACCTACTCCATGTAGTGATTCACAGCTTGTCTAACAAGCATGGTGGGTGGGACCAGATTCCTGAGGATCTCTCCTTCATAGTTTATGGAATGGTGCAAGGGGTCAAGTTCAGGTACTCTCAATTTGTATATACAAATTTCTGCTAACTTGGACTCCTTAGAATACTATATGTTTCCTAGATATGTTCAACACAATCTTAACTGTGAACTTGGCTCGCAGTTGAGGGAAACAAAATCTATTGTTAAATTAGGACAGATGAAGCCAGGCATCTTTAAGTATGAAGAAGCCAACTGTACGTTTCTCAGGGGTAGAAACAACCTTGTCCCCAAAATGTTAGAGCTCATTGCTCAAGGTGACAACCTAGCAAGACAAGTAGTGTGAACCCACACCTATCATTTCCTTACCCTCAAAAAGACCCCATATAACCACACTTACCAAAGAAAATCCAAACGAACCCCTGCTCAAGTTATTGAGCCTGTGTAGGCCCCCATACACTCACCCATACAGAAAGTAGTGGATACTAGAGCTCCCACTTCTCCTGAGGAGCAAACCACTCCCATCTCTTCAAGAATCAGTGCTAATGTTCCTCATGATCAGCCTGATGAGCTCATAAGCCCAACTGCCTTAAGCCTTAATTGAGTCTCAACACTCAAGTGAACAACCTTTGGGGACAGTTACCATCCCCATCCTTTGGACTTAAATAACCAAATTCCTAACCTTGAATTCTACACTGATGAGGACTTAGGCTTCATTGAGCACCATGAATCTCTCTACTCATCACCTACTCAAAGAGAGAGGAGTGCTTCGGAATTCCCTATGTCTACCCCACATCAGTCATCCATTACTGAGGTGGGTCCTTCTGAACCTGTTCAGGGGATCCATATGGAAGAGGCCTCAACCATGGCAACTCAGCCCATTGACACTTCATCTGAGGCTGTCAATGAATAGAGGAAATCCAGTAGCCTAGAATACCAAGCTGGTGATGAGAGTGAGGACTTAAGTCCAATTCTCTCATCCCCCCATGATTCTTCTCATGAAGATGAGGGGAAACTGAGACTAAAGGTGCAAAAACTTGCAAAAACATGCACCTACTTAGTCTCAAAGGTTAGTCATCTTGAATCTCAAGACTACCTTAAACAAGAGGGTCAATGATCAGCAACTTGAGATATCTTATCTCAAGGAAAAACTAGCTGGGAGACCTTTAAGAAAAGCACAACCAGGAACATAAGAACCTGTGGATGTGATTGACCTAACTGTAGCTCACCTATACAAGAGGGTGATGCTACCAAAAAGGGGGAGAAAGTCATTACATCACAGAACCTGGGAGTTCTCAAGGAGTAGGGACATTGAGGACTCACCATCCTCTCTTGTAATTGTACCTGCTCAGCAAACTCCTCAAGTTCACATTGATGTGAACTTCCTAGACTACTTGTTACAGAGTCTCTTTGAGGAGGGTATACCAAGGGCAATGCCATTTGATAGCAGAGCCATCATCCTTCATGAGCCATCTACTCAAGCAACTCAACCTCAACAAGCTAGTAGGTTGGCTTAGGTTACTCAAGAAGCTGGAAGAAGATAGACCAGGCAATCAGGTAATGTCATTGGTTAACTGGATGTTGAAGCAGACCCTGAGATTATCTTCAAAGGGAAAACCTTGACTGAAGGCCCTAGTGATAGAGCCTGAGAGCCCTGTCTTACAATCAATGATGAAGTGACAGAGATTGAAACACCTGTCACAACAATAACTACTTCAGCAACTCAACCCCTCAGTGAACACCTGTTGGTGAAGGTGTATCACAGTCTCTCTCTGGCCAGAGCTTGGATGCTACACCAAGCAATGAAGGCCAAAGCTCTCTCCACCCTGAGTCACAAAGGTCTGTGGGTGATAAAGGGAAAAGGGTTCTAACCCCTGAGGAGATTGAGGAGGAGGAAAGAGAGAGAAAGAGGAAGCTAAGGGGAGTAAGTTCCACTGGGTCTTCAAGCTTCATGCAAGCTGCAATCAGGGCTGCCCCAGACCAAACACTTAAGATGATGAGTTGAGGGTAGTCAGGATTACTTACTTACAGACCAGGAACTATGACATAGATAGATTAACTCTCTCCCCTTAGAGGAATTAAATGATCTGGCTGACATGGAAATGTCAAGAGAGAGGAAGGAAGATGAAGATGCAAAAAATTTCTTGAGAATAAGAGAAGAAAAGACAACAAAGGCTATACAAGCACGTTCCTACTCTCTCACCAGTTCAAGAAAGCCCTATGCAAGAGGCTATGGCTGCTAAACAAGAACTCAGGTAGATAAAGAAACAGAGAGACAGAGGATGATAAACTACCTAAGTGCCACAGGCTTCTACCAGGCAGAAGTACTTCTTCCCTTGTCCTATGAGTACATTGAGTTTGAGTATCTTAACAACTTGAACATCAAGTACTCAAAGAGAAAAGTCAACAAAGAAAATGCTAAGGGGAAGAAGCTGCAAAGTCAAGAGCTCTCATTCAGAAGAACTTGAAAAAGTCTCCTGATAGACAAAGAATGATGAGATTCTTGAAGCTGTACGGATTCTCCGGAAGGAGACTTGGCCCTATGTCTCTATCAACTATGGATGAGCATATCAGGGTAATCAAGCAGAAGATCAAGAGTGGAGAGCTGTTGACTTACACACTCCTCCAAGTCAAGCTCCACCTGAAGTAGAGGTTAAGTTTGAACAACACTAGACAACACAAACTGAACCTCCTGCTTCATCTTCTGATCCACAGCAGGGTCAAAGGCCAACCTCTTCATCAATTGACCCACAGCAAGGTCCAAGGCCAGCCTCATCATTTGACCCACAACAGGGTCAAACTCCCTCTCCTTTGAACCTGTGAGTTAGGAACACCCAACTGAGGAAGATATAGTTGATCAACAGGTGTTGCAGGCCAGTCTCCTCAGTTAAAGACTGCAAAGAGGAAGAAGAGGATGGCTTCTAAACCAAGTCAAAGAAGAAGAAGAAGTCAAAATCGACCTCCTTGATCCTCAGGATGAATCAGAACACCTAAGGAAGTTCAAGAGGAGGAAGTCCAATCACCATCAATTCAAATGGCTCCTCTTACATCAGGAAGACCCATCTTATCCTGGACTTATTAAATAATGCAGAGAGGTGGCATGTAGTCATAGATCAAGGTGAAGAGAATATCTACTCTGGGAAGACCTATTCAATTTACCTCTGCATGATCTTTTTTACATGAGAAGATATTTTCTAAGTCTGAGTGATCCTGACCCTCTAATGAATGAACGGAATGGTCATGATCATATTAAGGACTGTGAACAGTTGAATATCTTAGGTGTTTTGGTAGCATCAGCTGGGGGGAGTTTGTAAGGATCCTATAAGTCTGATGTAGCCAAAACACTCTAAGTCTTCCTGCATGCTGCACAGAAGAACATGAAGTAGAAATGCTTCGGAAGTGTACACCTCTGAAATATTCTATGTGTAAAATCTTCCGAAGCCAAGACCAATATCTTCCGAAGCCAGAAATGAAGTCTTCTGAAGCTTCAAAGACAAAGTCTTCCGAAGCCAAAGAACCAGACAGATTCTTCCGAAGACTTTTATCACACATGCTTTTAGCTGATGTACTTTTTCTATAAAGCTGAACCACTTTCCGCTGCCACTCTGGTTGGTCACCAACTTGCATGAGTTGTGAAAAGGTCCATGCTTTAGGAAAACTGTACATTGAGGTCTTGAGTCTGTGCTTTCTACTTTATGTACCTTTATCCTTTTTGTAATATATTAGGATGTGGCTATGGCATGTCATAGTCACCGTCAAAAGGCAATCTACCTTTGACTCTACATTTGATTTTGTAGTTGTCTAATCTTATGTATCCAGCTGGGTTGATAGTATGGCCGGCTGTAGTTGTAGTATATAGTGTCTCAAGTCATGTAACTTAGTATGTATGCAAATGCTTATGTTTGAATACTTGTAACTTTGAACTTGAGAAGCAATATACAGTATCCTTGAAAACCAACTCCTTGTGTTGTTATCTTGTTTGTTTCTAAGTTTACTTGTGTTTTTGCATCATCATAACCAGTTCCTATTTGATCTGTTAAGTGTTCTTATACACTCTCCTCATTGTGTGTGTGTTGTAAGTGCTACCCTTCACCGGTCCTGCAGTTAACAACTCCACCCCCATATAAAGATTTTGTCCCCGACCTGTTATTCCTTGAACAATTGGTAATGTTGTCCATCTCCCTTCAGTCTCCCACGTAGACTCGGATCCCTTTATGCTTCCACTGTTACACGCAAAGAGGCACCAGAACACTCTATTCCTTAACCATTTCTCCTTACGATCAATATCCCGCTGGTGCTCCACATAGTTGAGCCGTTCATTACTTCGATATCTTCCAGTAGTACAACCATATCCTTGTCCTAAACCACTTCCACAAATGAGATACAGGAGTGTCTGGTGGATCCCACTTAACTCATCGGCTAGTTCTAACCTGTAGGCCACCTGTCCCACTCGAGCAATGATTCGGAAGGCCCTATGTACCCCTGGCTCAACTTGCCCCGCTTTCTAAACCAAATGATACCTTTCCAAGGTGAGACTTTCAACATAACCCTCTCACCCACCTAGAACTCAGTCGTGCTGATGTGTAGTCTCTTCCCATCGCATCATGGAATTTCTTACAAAACTTAGATGTAAACCGAGTGTCTCGATTAGATACATAGACACGGTACGCCATGACGAGCTACAATCTCCCTGATGAATAAATCCGCTAATCCCTCGGAGGAATACGTCTCTCGATTCGGTAGGAAGTGAGCACTCTTCACCAAACGATCAACTATCACCCATATGGCATCATACCCTCTCGGGGTACGTGGTAACTTCGTAATAAAGTCCGTCGTGATATGCTCCCACTTCCACTCGGTATATCCAAAGATTGTTTTCCCATATGGCTTCTGATGCTCCGCCTTCACTTGCAAACAAGTAAGGCACTTACTCACGTATTCCACTACGTCATGCTTCATACCCAACTAGCATTAATCCTTCTTCATATCATGGTACATCTTGGTAGCTCTGGATGAATGGAGTATCGAGTCTTATGGTCCTCATCCATGATCTTTCCACATAAGTCCCCATAACGAGGAATCCACATTCGTCCGAATCGGGTTCTAACACCAAGACTGTTCTCACCCAATTCCGTGACTAGACCTTTAATCCATTTAGAGTTAAGATGATCTTCTTTCAAAGCCTCGTCTTGAAATTCCTTGACCTGCATCATCACGTCATAGGTCATAATCACTAATAGGCTTCACCCAAATCGGCTTGGGTCTTTTCTTTCGGCTAAGGCGTCCGCCACCACGTTGGCCTTGCCCGGATGGTAGCGGATCTCACAATCATAATCCTTTATGAGCTCTAACCATCGTCTCTGCCTCATGTTCAAATCTTTCTGCTCGAAGAAGTACTTCAAGCTCTTGTGGTCAGTGAAGATTGTGCACTTCGTCCCGTATAAGTATGCCGCCAAATCTTCAAGGCAAAGACCACAACTGCTAGCTCCAAGTCATGAGTAGGATAATTAACCTCGTAAACTTTTAACTGTCAGGATGCATAGGCTATAACCTTTCCATGCTTCATCAACACGCAACCCAACCCTGAATAAGAAGCATCCGAATAGACTACCAAGTCGTTGCTTCCGTCGGGTAACGACAAGACAAAGACAGGAGCTTCGTGAGCCTCATCTTTAACTTCTCAAAATCATTCTCTTGATCTTGACCCATACAAACTTCACATCCTTGCGGGTCAACTTAGTCAACGGAGAAGCTATCTTGAAGAAATCTTGGATAAATCTCCTATAATATCCGCCAATCCCAAGAAGCTAGGAATCTCGGATGGCGTCCCTGGGGCTCCATTGCATCACCGCCTCAACCTTCGAGGGTCTACCATAAGTCCTTCAACATTCACTACGTGACCCAAGAATTGCACTTGCGCAACCAAAAAGCACACTTGGAGATTTGGCATACAACTTCTCTCTCCTAAGTGTCTCCAATACTTCGCATATTTGGCCGACATGTTCTTCCTCACTTCTGAAATAAATCAGGATATCTCAATAGACACAATCATTGATTTATCTAACATTGGCCAACACACCCCTGTTCATCAAATCCATAAAGGCAGCTGGCACGTTAGTTAAACGAAAGACATAACGAGAAAGTCGTAGTGTCCATAACGCGTGCGAAAAGCTCGTAGGAATGTCTTGCTCCTTCACCTTTAATTGATGGAAGCCAGATCGAAGATCTATCCTGAAACGAACTGGCACCTTGGAGCTGATCAAACAAATCATCAATCCTCGGTAACGGATACCGATTATTCACCTTCAACTTGTTCATTCACGTTAGTCAATACACATCCTCATACTACCTTCCTTCTTTTCTTCACGAATAAGATCGAAGGACCCAAGGAGAGATACTTGGTCTAATGAACCCCTTATCGAGCAACTCCTATAGTTGCTCCGTCAATTCCTTCATCTTTGAAGGAGCCAAACGATACGGTGCCTTAGCAACATCTGAGCATCGGGTATCAAGTCAATTTGAAATTTAATTTTATGATCCGGTGGCACACCTGTAAGTCCTCTAGGAACACATTGGGAAAGTGACACACCACCAGTACATCAGACAATTGTGGTGTTGATGTATCCACATATTTTATATAGGTCAGATAGACACTACATCCTCGTCATAGGCATTTTCCGCCACCGCAATCTAAATCACTTTCGGAATCGTCGTAACTCGATCACCGTATATCGTCACTGAACTCCCTTCAGGCGCTGTCATCTAATCGTCTTCTTGCAACACACAATGTTCGCCTCGTAGTCCACTAACCAATCCATTCATAGGACTATATCAAACCCGCCTAAGGTCATCACAAACAGTCTAGTAGGAAACTTATGACCTTCTAGTTCTATGTCACAACCCTCAATCAGAAATCCTTGTAGACTTACCTATGGCAGTTTCTACATCAAATGGCTCATCAATACATCTACTACTAACAAGCAAATCACAGAATGCAGCAGAAATAAAACTTCTACTAGCACATGAATCAAATAACACAGAAGCAAGAGTTTGGTTTACTAGAAACGTTCCTGACACAACGTTGGGTCCGTCCTAGCCTCCTCCCTAGTCATGGTGAAAGCTCTGGTGCTTGCCTTCTGCCCTTCAGTCCCGTTCGTCTTCTTCGCTCTGAAACTCTCAGCCCTTGGCTTCTTGCATTCCCTGCTCATGTGACCCTCTCCATCACAGTTAAAACATCTAGCCACACGTCAGTCCTTTGCTATATGCCCCCGTCCTCCCACACTTGAAGCATACATTCGATCCCCACCTACATTCTCTAGTATGCTCCTTTCCACTTTTTCCACACCTCTTTGATGCCGCACCGGGTGTGACCAAACGTCGGTCATCCACCCGTGCACTCTTGTTGTTTGCCGGAGCACCACCCTGTCTGTAGACTGTTGAAGGGTATGCATTTACAACACAACAACACAAAGAGGAGAGTGTGCAATAACACTTAACCATTCAAATGGGAACTAGAAAAGTCAGTTTTAAGAACTAAGAAACACAATTGTACATGAGACAGAACAGAACAACACAATTAATTGGTTTTTCAAGGTTGATGTATATTGCTCTCTAGTTCCTTACAAGTGTTTTCCAGTTCTTCCAATAAGATATAAGGACAAGAGATACTTATACTACAACCTACAGCCGGCTATACTTTGAAGGCCAGTGGATACATGATTTAGACAACAAAATCAATGTAGAGTCGAAAGGCAGATTGCCTTTTGACTATGACTATGATATGCCATAGCTCATATCCTAATGTATTACAAAAAGGATAAAGTACATAAAGTGGAAGTTACAAACTCAAGACCTCAATGTACAGTAACCAAAAGCATGGACCTTTCACCAACTTATGTAAAGTTGGTGTCTTATCAGAGTTGCAGCGCGAAAGGGGTCCAGCTTTATGTAAAGGTACATCAGATAAGCATGTGATCAAAAAGTCTTCGGAAGAAATCTGCCTTCAATAGTTGGCTTCGAAGACTTTTGTCTTTGAAGCTTCGGAAGACATCATCTTTGGCTTCAGAAGATATTGGTCTTGGTTTTGGAAGATTTCACGCTTAGAGTAATTTCTATGGAAGTGTGAAACTTCTGAATCATTCCACTTCAATACACTTGTGCATGCATGTAGGAGAGACTTTGGCTGTTTGGGTTGCATCAGCTTACAAATAAACCTTATAAACTCCCCCTAGGCTGATGCTACTAAAACACTTAAAGATTTCAGATGTTATAGTCCTCATTATGATGATGACCATCCCTTTCTTCATAAGATAATCAGGATCACTCAGACTCTCATAGTGTCTTCTCATGTCAAGAGATCATGTAAGGTAGATTGAACATATCCTGCAATGTGTAGATATTTTCAACACCTTGATCTCTGATGACATGCCATCTTTCTTGATTTGTAGTGTATGTCCTAGACAAGATGGGTCTTCCTGATGCAAGAGGAGCTGCTTGAATTGGAGTTGATGGAGCATCCTCTTGTTGCACATCCCAGGATGTTCTGACTCATCCTGAGGTCTGGAGATGGATGCTTCTTCTTCCTTTTCTTTGAATTTGGTTTGGAAACCATCCTTTTTTTCCTCTTTGAACTTTTTAACTGAGAAGACTGGCCTACAGCACCTGATGATCTTTTTTGTCTTTCTTAGTTGGGTCTTCCCCTCTCACAGGTTCAGATTGAGATGGGACAGATCCCTGTTGTGGATCAGAAGTGGAGGCTTGCTTAGGTTCAATAGGATATTCTGGTTGTGTTATCTTAAATGGTTCAACTTAATCTCCACTTCATGAGAACCTGACTTGGTGAGAAGTGTAATCAGCATGTTCACCTCTTTGAATCTTCTACTTGATTACCCTAAGTGCTAATCCATGGTGGACAGAGACATAGGACCAAGTCTCCTTCAGGAGAATCCGTACAACTTCAAGAAGCTCTCATCTTCTCTGCCTATCATAGACTTCTTCATGTTTTTCTGGATTATGGCTCTTGACTTTGCAGCCTCTTCCTTAACTTTCTTTTGGTGATCTTCCCTTCTTTGACTATATATCAAGTTGTTGTGAGGTACTCAACTCAATGTAATCAAAGGGTAAGGAAGAAGTGTATTAAGCTGATAGAGGCCTGTGGCACTCAGGTAGTTTATCATATTGATCCTATCCTTCTCTTTTTCTACCTAAGGTTCTTGTGGAACCACATCCTCTTGTACATGACTTTCTAGAACTGGGAAGAGTAGAGGCACATACTTGTAGAGTCTTTTCTGTCTTCTTTCTTCTTTGATTTTAAGAGTAATTCTGATCCTCTTCCTCTTTTCTCTCTTTTGACAATTCCATGTCAGCCAGTTCATTTAATTCATCTAAGGGGAGGAAATGATGTTATCAATGTCATAGTTCCTGGTCTGCAAGTAGTTGATCCTGACTGTCTTAACTCATCATCCTGAGTATTTGGTCTGGGGGCAGCCCTGATAGAAGTTTCCATGAGTCTTGTAGACCCAGTAGAGGAACTTTCTCCCCTTAGATTCCTTTTCCTCTCTCTATCCCCCTCCTCATCTCCTCAGAAGCCAATTTCTTTTCCCTTTTTCACTCACAGACCTTTGTGACTCAGGGTGGAGAGAGCTTTGGCCTTTATTGCTTGGTGTAGCTTCCAAGCTCTGGCCAGAGAGAGGTTGAGATGCACCTTCACATCAGGTGTCTCATTAAGGGAATGAACTCTGTAGCAGTTGAGGTGAGACAGGGCTCTTAGATTCTACCACTAGGCCTTCAGTCAAGGATTCCCTATGAAACTAATCTTAGGGTCTGCCTCAACATCCAGTTGACCGATGATATTGTTGATTCCCTTAGTCTTCTTCTGAAGCTGAACTTTGCAGTGATCCCGCCTTGAATCCTTTGAGCCAGCCTGTCAGCTTGTCTAGATTGCTTGGTTGACATGGCATGTTGACAAGGTCAAGACTTTTATAGTAGTTCAAGGTCTGAAGTTGAAGACTGCTTGCTGCCCTTGAACTCTTTGAAGAATGAGAGCTCTTCTATCAGCATCGTACCTCCAACCAATAATGTGGATTTGAATTTGTAGAGATGATATAGCCCTTGGAATGCATTTCACAAGAGACTCCTAATGACAGATTCTATACTGTCCACATCAATGTGAACTTGAGGAAGTTGCTGAGTATGCATAATTGCAAGTGAGGATGGTGAGTCCATAATGTCCATACTCCCTGAAGAACTCCCAGGTTCTGTGACTGTAATGACTTTCTCCTTCCCTTTTTTGGTGGCATCACCGTCTTACATGGTTCGCTAGGAGTTAGGTCAATCACATTCACAGTTCTTGTGTTCCTGGTTGAGCTCCCCTTAAAGTTCCCAGCTAGTTGTCCGTAAGATAAGTATCTCAAGTTGCTGATCATTGACCTTGTTTTGCAAGGTAGTCACTTTAGATTCAAGATGACTAACCTTGGAGACTAGAATAAGTGCATGTTATGACAACTTTTGCACCTTTAGTCTCAGATTCCCCTCATCTTCACCAGAAGGATCATTGGGGGATAGATGAATTGGACCAAGGTCTTCTCTCTCACCTCCAGCATGGTGTTCTTGGCTGCTGAATTTTCTCTTCTCAGTGACAGTTTCAGTTGAGGTTTCAATGAGCTGAGTTGCCATGGTAAGGTCTGAATGATTTAATCACTTGCTCAAGTGAGAGCCTCTCCATATTAATATCCTCACATTTCAGAAATATCCACCTCAGTGATGGGTGACTGATGTGGGCTAGACCAAGGTGATCAGGGCACTCATCTCTTTTTAAGGAGTGGAGTAGTAGGGAGACTCATGGTAATCACTGACGACCAAAGTCTTCATCAGTATAGATGTCAAGATTAGGAATGGGTTGGTTTAAGTCTAAAGGCTGGGGATGGTAGCTGTCCCCTGAAGGTTTTCACTTGGTGTTGAGACTCAGAGTGAAGGCTTAAGGCATTTAGGCTTGTGAGCTCATCAAGTTGAGCACTCAGCACTAATCTTAGAAGTAATGGGAGTGGTTTGCTCCTTAGGAGAAGTGGAGCTCCGGTATCCACTTCCTCCTAGGTAAGTATATGGGGGCATGCACAGACTCAATAGCCTGAGTAGGGGTTTGTTTAGTTTTCTTTTGTAGGTAGGGTGATTTGTGTTTGTTTTGTGGTGGTGAGATGTAGAAGGTATGGGTTCAACACTAGCCTGTGTTACAAGGTTGTCACCTTGAGCAATGAGCTCTAACATTTTTAGGACAAGGCCTGTTTCTACCCCTAAGAAGCCAACAGTTGGCTTCCTTAAAATTTAAAGATGTCGGGCTTCATCTATCCCAATTTAAGAATATTACCTGTTTCCCTCAACTGTGAGCCCAGTTCACAGTTAAGAATGTATTGAACATATCTAGGAAACATGTAATACTCTATGGAGTCCAAGTTTGCAAGCAGATTAGTATAAACAAATTGAGAGTACCTGAACTTGACTCCCTGAGCCTTCCCATCACTATGAAGGAGAGATCTTCAGGAATCTGGTCCCACCCTCCATGCTTGTTGGACAAGTTGTGGATAACCACATGAAGTAGGTATTTCCACTGAGGTGAGACCTTCCCTTTCCTGAAGGTCTTTATAGAGAAATCTCCCTCATAGCCCATCTGCTCAAAAGAATGATTAACAGCTTCTTTTGGAAGAACATCTCGCCTTCTTCATCACCCAGTTGAAGATGATTGTTGATGATGGCCGGAGTTATGAAGATTGTTCTCCCCTGCACTGTGGGAGACAGTGCCTTCTCCCCATCCATAATGACCTCTTGGCAGGTCTTCCAAAATTCAAGAAAATGATCCTCATACAGAGTAGGATCAACGGTAAG